>VMDR010009272.1:0-33954 GCA_007922815.1 Macrotus californicus
CCTGAAATATTTTGATCTCCTTAGTGATTTCTGTGAGTCTGCTAGTTCTTAGCTCTGTCTTTAATGAAAAACCATTTCCAGTTTTTGTGTCTGTTTTATCTTTCTCTTTGGGTGATAAATCCTTTAAGATCTTTGAGTCTTTGTTTCTTCTACTCTGTTGAGTGTCTGCTAACAGTAGATATGCACTACAGTATGTATTTTTTTAGTGACTGAAGAGGGGAGGTAATTCTATTCACAGTCCAGCTGCTACTCTAATCTCAATATCAGACACTATTGTGCCTTTCTGAGTCAGTAAACCAAACTACTATTGCTATTCCTTCATCCTTTTGAGCATTTATTTATTATAGGAGCATACCTGATGTGAAATGTAATACCTTTGTTAGAAAATTCAAAACTTAAAAATAGATGACTTTAAAAATCTACTGTATTTTCATTTTCATTATGTATTATTTGGGGTCAGGTCCACTGAGATTTACTTGTAATGCTAAAAGTTACAAGCAAGCAAAATGTTACCTTACTTTTCTAGGAAATGTTCTTAAGCCATTAAAAAGGAGTCAAATCACATAAAACTCCAAAGACAATATAAGGAGCATAGTCTTAATTATTTAATACTAAGGGGGGTAAACATACCTCACTTGTAGGCTGACCTACACAAGAGAGAGAAGGAGCTGAGTCTGGAGAAGGAGCAGAATAAGCGTCTGTGGGACCGGGACACAGGCAACAGCATCACCATTGACCACCTGCGGCGGGAGCTCGACGACAGGAACATGGAGGTGCAGCGCCTGGAAGCCCTCCTCAAGGCCATGAAGAGCGAGTGTCAGGGCCAGATGGAGAGGCAGGTCAGGCGGGACTCGGTCGGCTTCCCCAGATGGTCTCTTGGGAGTGGAGAGGGGGAATGTATTTTATGTCTTGTTGGTAAAGCTATTCAAAAAAAGTAAAATAAAATAAAAAACATCTATGGGCCTAACGTAGCTCTAAAGTAGAGCTGTGAATTCTATGAGCAAGTTTTAAAAACCTGTTATTTCAATATTTTTGACCACTTACTACATTGCAGATGTTATGCTTTTTCTCATTTTTGTACATCGTTAACTAATGAAACCCATCCGGTTGCCTTTTCATTTTCACCCAGAAATTGGTACCCTAAAAATTGCTTATTTCAGAAAAGCATCAAACCATGGGGAGATCTGAGGAACGGCGGGGTTGAAGGGTTCTAAGCATTGTTTCTTTGGTTCTGCTTTTACTTCACTTTTGCAGCGTGAGACTGATCCTTACCGTGGATCCGGTGGGTGCTCTCCATCCCAGTGCACCAGTAGGGAGATGTCCAGTTTGCCATTCACAGCAGTGTCCCTTCAGCACTGAAAGGACATGGTTCCATTGCCACTTACTGCCACAGAGACATAAAAAGCATCCCACAAAAGAGGAAACTTCCCAAATAGGAAAGCAACCCAGAGGGAGCAGTTTGGAGGAGCATTATTATTTAAATAAGGCCTCTTCTCCGTGGTCTCATTAACATGTGTCAGCCTATTGTCTACATGGAGTTCTGAGTTGGTCTAAGTAGACATTATCTAATGAATGATGTCATGTTTTTGAGCTAATGTGTTATATCTCTTGAGGTTGCCTCTACTATCTGCCCAAATCCATGAAATTCTTTTTTTTTCTTTAACAATCAGATGGCAGCAATTCAGGGAAAGAATGAAAGCCTAGAAAAAGTGTCCTCCTTGACGGCTCAGCTCGAATCCACCAAAGAGATGCTCCGCAAAGTAGTGGAGGAGTTGACAGGCAAGAAAATGACCCTGGAGAGCTCAGAGAGGACTGTGTCGGACTTGACAGCTTCCCTCCAGGAAAAAGAGAGAGCCATCGAGGCCACCAATGCGGAGATCACAAAGCTCCGCTCCCGGGTGGACTTGAAGTTGCAGGAGCTGCAGCACCTGAAAAATGAAGGGGATCACCTGAGAAACGTGCAGACGGAATGTGATGCCCTCAAGCTACAGATGACCGAAAAGGACAAGGTGATCGAGATTTTGCGACAGCAGATTGAAAACATGACGCAGCTGGTGGGCCAGCACGGACGGACTGCTGGTGCTATGCAAGTGGAAAAAGCTCAGCTTGAGAAAGAGATTAACGACAGGAAGCTGGAACTCCAGGAATTTAAGGTCTGTAGAGGTTTTCTTGTGTGTGTGGTTTAGTTTCTGAAATATCTTTTCCCCGTGAATAAGAACAGCCTAATTTACTGACAGGGGTTTTGTAAAGATGATCTGTGGACACTCTGAAATGATTTGAAAGTACTGAGTCTATTGTGTATGTATGGTTTCATGAGAAAAGATCCATACTTTCATTAGGTTCCTGAAGGAGAGGGCCAACAATTGTTCAGAACAACCCATGTAAAAGATAAAAAATCAGAAAACTCACAGCTGCTTCACGAAGCCTTTCCTTATCCCACAGTTTGAAGTTTTTTCTCCCTCTTCAGACAGACCTAAATTTGAACCACATCTCTCACCACTCAGTCCACTCACTAATTGAAAACACTGGACTGTTTGCTGAATTTTGGCTCCTATATCTGCAAAACAAAACAGAAACAAAGACAAAAAACTCGTAACAATCTTATTGGGTTATTCAAGGCTTAATTAAGAAATTTTATATCAAACACTTAGCTTAGTTCCTGGCCTGTAGAAGATACTTAGAAAATATTAGCTCCCTTCCCCCATTCTATTGTCCGTCTAAATCTTATCTCACTTTGTTGGTGCTTTATACCCTGGCTCACATTCTGCACTGCATTGTGTGTGTGTTTAAACAGCCTTGTCTCCTCTTTCCTCTAAGGCTGCCAACTTCTTCAAGCAGGGTGTGCGTTTTATTCATCTCTGTACCCCTGCCCATATCTTCGTGTCTTTCACCTAGCAGATGCTCAGTACGTAGTTATCAAAATGTATTTTTTAAATTTTACTTATTTATTTTTAGAGAGAGGGGAAGGGAAGGAGAAAGAGAAGGAAGGAAACATCAATGTGTGGTTGCCTCCCGTGCGCCCTCCACTGGGAACCTGGCCCACAACCCAGGCATGTGCCCTGACTGAGACTCGAACTGGTGATCCCTTGACTCATTGGCCAGCACTCAATCCACTGAGCCCCGCCAGCCAGGGCTAGTTGTCAAAATTTAAAACGATTGAATGAATTTTTTAAAACTTTGATTTCCTAAGCTCTATGTCACCTGTATCTCTGCCTTGGTAACTAAAAGGAGACAAATCACATAGAATTGTTTCTTCTTTCAGTGTTATCGAGATGTAATTGACATATGACACTGTATAAGTTTAAGGTCTACAACATAATGACTTGACTTATATATATTGCAATGATTATTACAATAAATTTAGTTAACACTTATCATCTAATATAGATATAAAAAAAGAAACAGTGTTTTTCTTCTGCTGCTGAGAACTTTTAGGACCTACTCTCTTAGCAGCTTTCAAATATGCCATACAGCAGTGCTAGCTGTAGCATCGTGGTGTGCATTCCGTCCCCAGTACTTACTTATCTTACAGCTGGAAGTGCGTGCCTTTGGACCGCTTTCACTCAGTTCTGCCCCCATCCCTTGCCTCTGATAACCACAAATCTCTCATACACTTTAGATGCTCGAGTTTCTTCATTCTAAAAATAAGGCCGACTGTCGACTATTACTTCTCTTACAGAGATATACAAGTTTATTGAATTAAAAGCTAAAATTTTCTAGTGTTCAATTTTTACTTAATTATAAGAATTTTTTAATGGCCAAATTCACCATGAAAGACACTTTTAAAGGCATCCCTTTACATCTCTTTTAAAGGCCAGCCCTTACAACGAAAACTTTAGAATAGATTTGTGAAACATATTAGAGGAGAAAGATGATTGCTCCACGTTCTTATTAAAGAAAAGGGATGGATTTCTGATATTGTTAATAGTGCAAACAAATGGAAGAATCCTATTGAGTCTTACACTCTAAAAACTAAATCAATTTAATCTTCACAGAAACTTTATGATGTGGGCACATTGCTATCCCATTATAAAGATGAGGAAACTGAGACATGGAGAGTTTTTAAAATTTTATTTTTATTGTTTATGCTGTTATGGTTGTTCTCACTTTTTCTCCCTCTCTCCCCTCCACCCAGCCCAAACCTCGCCCCTCCCCAGGCCAGTCCCCATAATGTTGTCCACGTCCATGGGTTGTGCGTAAATGTCCTTTGGTTAATCCCCTCACCATCTTTCATCCGGTCCTCACCACCTTCTTTCCAGTAGCTGTCAGTCTGTTTTACATAATTAAACTTCTGTTACTATTTTGTTCATTAGTTTATTGTGTTTATTACATTCCACTAAGTGAGATCATGTGGTATTTTTCTTTCATTAGCTGTCTTAATTCACTTAGCATAATTTTCTCCAAGTCCATCCATGCTGTTGCAAAATGTAAGAGTTTCTTCTTTTTTACTGCTGTATAATATTCCATTGTGTAAATGTGCCACAGCTTTTTTATCCATTCATCTATTAATGGGCATTTAAGCTGTTTCCAAATCTTGACTACTGTAAATAGTGATGCTATAAACATAGGGATGCATATATTTTTTGTATTGGTGTTTTGGAATTCTTGGGGTATTTTACCAGAAGTGGGCTCACTGAGTCAAAAGGAAGTTCCATTTTTAATTTTTTGAAGATACTCTATACTGTTTTCCACAGTGGCTGTACCAGTCTGCATTCCCACCAACAGTGCACTAGGGTCCCCTTTTCTCCACATGCTTGCCAGCACTTGTTGTTTTGTTGACTTATTGATGGCAGCCATTCTGACAACTGTAAGGTGATATCTCATTGAGGTTTTAATTTACATTTCTCTGATAAATTGTGATGTTGAGCATTTTTTCATATGTTTACAGCTCTCTGTACGTCCTCTTTGGAGAAGCGTTTATTCAGGTCTCTTGCCCATTTCTTAAGTGGGTTGTTTGTCTTCCTGGCATTGAGTTGCATTAGTTTTTTGTGTATTTTGGAGAGTAAATGCTTGTCAGATGCATCACTGGGAAAATGTTCTCCCATACAGTGGGTTTCCTGTTGTATGGGAGAACATTTTCCCAGTGATGCATCTGACAAGCATTTACTCTCCAAAATATACTACCTATGTTTTCTTCTAGGATTTTTATGGTTTCACAACTTACATTTAAGTCTTTTATCCATCTGGAACTTATTTTTCTTTGTATGGTGTAATTGGTGGTCTAGTTTCATTTTTTTGCATGTACCTGTCCAGTTTTCCCAACACCACTTATTGAAGAGACTCTTTGCTGCATTGTATGCTCTTGCCACCTTTGTGAAATATCGATTGCTCATACACATGCATGAGACATGGAGACTTTAAATAACTTGCCTGTGAGCAACACTGCCTTGGGATGGGATCTTAGGCAGCATATGAGTGAATGTTACAGGCATACCTCGGAGATATTGTGGGTTTGGTTCTAGACCACCACAGTGAAAAATTGCAATGAAGCAAGTTATAATCTTTCTGCTGATGGAGGGTCTTGTCTTCAGTTCGTAAAAAACACAACATCTATGAAGCACAATAAAGCAAGTGCCAGTAAAATAGATATGCCTGATTATATTTAAGGCCAATAGGCCTTAATTTGAAGGGACAATCCAATAACCAAAAACATAAGTTAAAAAAAAAATTAAAGTATAAGCATAGAAAAAAATACACCTATGCTTTTATATCTATACTCATATCAGTATTTGGAGAAATACACGCCAAACAGTAGAAATTCTTTTGGAAAAATAAAGTTTTTTTCAAATGCCATTTGTTTGGAAGCATCTAGTGTGGCTCCGTCCACTCAAAATATAATGTGAACCGTGTATATAATTTTTAGATTTTTAGTAGACATGTAGAAAGAAACAGGTGAAATTAATAACATATTTTATTTAATTCATATCTAAAATATGCAATCAATATAACAAATTGAGATGTTTTACATATTTTTAATGGGAGGCTTTTGAAATCAGGCATCTTCTACACTAACAGCACATCTCCACGCAGATCAGCCACACTTCAAGTGCATAATAATCGCGTGTGGCTGGTGGCACAACCATGTGCTGAATTGACACTGACATGTAAGATTTAAAAAAAGGTAAAATATTGTTTTTGTTCTCCCCCTTACTTTGCTGATGCTTTATAATAAAATACAAATTTAATATCCTGGGAAATAGTCAAGAGACATTTATATAGATATAGATAGGATATTAAGATAACATGTTATAACTATGTATGTACATATTTTTTTTTATTTCTTACTCTGCCCATGGTATTTATCACTATATTTAGATTTTAAAAGATAAAAAAGATGCAAAGATACGAGAGCTCGAGGCCAGAGTGAGTGACCTGGAGCTGGAAAAGGTGAAGCTGGTGAACGCAGGCTCTGAGCGGCTCCGGGCAGTGAAGGACATCAAACAAGAGAGGGATCAATTGTTAAATGAGGTGAAAACCAGTAGGAATGAGTTAAACAGTCTTACAGGTATGTTACTTCAGTTCAGATTCTGCTAAAAAAAAATAGCTCTATCAGTGAAGTCCAAGGTAGACGGTAGGAGGATTGTGAAAGAACAGTCCCTCATCCCACACTACAAATATGGGTCAGTTATGCTGCCCAGTGGAGCTATTGCGTCACCTGACGATGCTTCTCCTTGGGGAGCTTTCATATCTTGCACTTATTTACTGTTCGTTTCAGTCAGTCCTCAGGATCTATGAAATTCTTTCCTTAGTTCCCAAGAAAAGGGTGAGGGGAGTGGAAAACTTGAGTTCTTTTAGGCCAATACCTTGATTAGAGCTTTAATGATAAAGCAACATACGTCAGCAGACTTACGCAGATTTCTTGGAAGGAAAAATTCAAAGCCTTAAATTTCAAAATGAAACACTTTTTGTTTACGATGAGTATGGCACAGGCTTCATTTGCATCACAGACACAGACAGAGTCAATGGGCCCTGAGCATCTGCTCAGCCAAATGCTGAGTGAGGCCCCAGAAACACAGCAGTGAGGCTCCGGGTAGGTGGTAACCAGACTGCACAGGATGGGTTACAGTCCCGTGGGTGAGGCGCAGTGGATGTGTGCTGAGTGCAGGAGAGGCTAGAGAATCAGCCTCCTACAGTCGGCGTCCTCTGTACTCAGTTTGAAGGGGGAAAAGGAATTTGGCAGGTAAAAAAGAGGTGGAGGGGCTGAGAGAACACTGTAGGCAAAACCATGAAGGCATGAAATACTGTGATGTGACCTCAGAAGTATTTGTTGGAGTAAAAGTGTGAAGGAATGAGGACTAAGAAGTGAGGCAGAGTAGATAGGCAGAGCCGGACAATGTGGATCCAGCAAAAAGACACTAAGTAAGAGATTGTTGTCATCAAATTTACATTTTAGAACAACAGTGTCAGCAAGTGAAGAGAGAAAGGCAAGACTACAGGGACAGAGACCAACTCATTAAAGAGGATTTTGCAGGGTTGGGGGAAATGTGATGAGAACTTGAACCAAGGCAGTGGCGGTAAGAATGAAAGGAGAAGGAAGAATTCAGAATGTTTTTGAAGGCGGAATCAACAATCCTTAGTGACTGGAGGGTGGTGTCTGGGTTTCAGGCTGTAAGTTTGAATTATTGGGAAAACAAGGATACCAATCACTGAGAGGGGGAAACAGGAAGGAGGAGCAGTTTGAGGGCTAGAGGGTGATATGCAGTCAGGCTTGGAGGGGCACCAGGGCATCCTACATGGAAATGTCTGGATAGACAGAAATCTTAACAAAGAGGGCTTAGCTCTGTCTGCTTCCTGTATATATAAATCTATCTACCATATATTAATATGGGTAGATAGATAGATAGATAGATAGATAATGTGTGTGTATTCTTGTGTATGAATGATGAATGTGTGCCAGGTATTTTAATAGTTACTGGAGATTCCAAGTCAAATAAGACACACAAAAACCTCAGGTTACTTACTGTGTCATGGAAGTCTGTCTGCCTTCATATGGTGGTTAGATCTATTGTAGTGGATATGATAACCCAAGGAAAAGGTTTAAGATGAAATAGATGTAAGTCAATTATACAGGCTGGAAAAAAGCAATATTGGAGAATCTACCCAAGTAGATTTTTTAAAGAATCAGATCCCTGATAATGTGTGCGTACATACATCTAAGTTCTGTAACAAATGACAACGTAACTAAATGAAGTCCCTTCCAGCTCTAAAATTCTGTGATCATTAATTACTAATAAAATATACTTCATGACAACAGGATAGAAAAAGTAACTCTTATTAATTATCATGTGGTACAGAAGACTATGACGTCTTAAAAAGGAATTTCCGAAACAAAAGTGAAGAAATGGAAACGACTACAAAAAAGCTGAAAATGCAGTTAAAATCTGCACAGTCTGAACTAGAACAAACAAGAAACACATTAAAGTCGATGGAAGGATCTGATGGTCATGGTATGCTATATTAGATTTTTTTCTTTTGTTTTAACTCTGTTGATATAGTTTTATTAGAGCACAACCCTGGATACATTGCCTGCGACCTCTTCACAGTGCCCTGTGATGTGAGAGAGAGAGCCATAGGTATTGATGACGGGTGTTGTGCAGCGGAGGTTCTGCTTGGGTTTTTGGGGGGTGATGGTGGGAATGGCCATGTGCTTAATTTAATCCCTCGAGTTTCTAAATTTTCTTCCCCTGTCGTTATTTCAATAATTTCTAACAGACTTCCATGTCTGTAAATGCCAATTAACTATTTTTAAGGATATGTTGATATAAATACAAGCCACTGCTAATTTTCATTCGACCCCTTATTTTTCACGTGTTCATTATCTACACAAACTATATGTCTGTGGCTAATTGTCAGTTCCTGGGGAGGGGACCTGGGAACTAAACTGCTAGAATCCGGGGTCTCTTCCCACCACTTTTACCTGTTCACTTTTTACCTTGCTGCCCATATTAATTCAGAGAGAGAAGATTATTTATTCTTTCATATTCATGTTTTTGGTATGGCTGCATTCACTAACTATAAGAATAAATATCTAAGTAAAGTCTACATTTTTCCATTCCTCATCATTTTTTAATGTCAAAAGATTGATTTTTGTGCTTGCTTCAGCACACATATCCTAAAATTGAATGATACAGAGAAGACTGTCATGGCACCAGCACAAAGATGACATGCAAATTTTTGAATTGTTCCATGTTTTGTGTGGTTCTCCAATGTTCTGCTCTTTCCTCGCTGGTTCACACTGAGACAGTGGTAGGGTTTGGAGAGGCCACTCACTCAAGAGGCCCAGCTGGGGCCCGTCCCCTCCCCGCAGATGGAGTCCCTTCCTCATTGCCCTCCCAGCATCTCCACAACTGCCCCAGTCCCGTTATTATAACTAAAACAACTAGGTGATCTTGTATTGGCATTCAAATGCTTGTTTTCATTGATTAAGTTATCTCAATATATAAAAGATTATATAAGAAAATTACCTTTGAAGACCAACCATGATCTACTTAATCAGACCAGAATTCTTCAGAGTAGTGAACAAGTGATGTCAGACCTTTTATCTATTAATATATCAATGTACTGTGCCTCTGCTACCCCTGTTTTTGACAATTTAGCTATAGGAACTACATCTGGTTAGCAGGTTTGTTTTTAAAGAATGGTACTTTTATTTTTTCCTTTTACCCTCTAAGCTATAGTTGGACCTGACTCAAAGCAGTCGCATTTCAGAACTCTTTCCTCAGCTGACTATAAGGAACAACATAGGTTCTCTGACTTTCAGTTTCCAAGCACGGAGGAACGTTGTGTATATTTTCAGTGGCCTGCCATGTCTTGAGTATGTAGTGTCTACCGCCTGCATAGAACATTCTCGCCCTGTCACGATATACTAAAATAATCACATAAATGCTTATGCTGCCAATTTAAGTATTGAAAGAGTACCAAATTCCAAGCAATGACAGTAACCATGGAAATAAAGATGGAATGGTTTGTGGTATCACTGTATTCTTTTAAGAAATCACTAATAGTAGATGACTTACATGGTATTTTAAAAATCAGTTTCTAGAAAAGTTATTTTATTAAAAATACTACATAGGGACATTATTTATTATATGACTATTTTATGCTATATTTCCCATATATGTAAGTATGAATTTGGTCATTATTATTTATTACCATTGGAGACATGACAGATTACAATGGTGAATAAAATTAATTCCAGTAACAAGGAAATCACAGAACATTATCATATACATGTGTATTTTTAGTTCAAAACTTCCAATTGCTTGCTGAAAATTGTTATATCCCAATATTGTGAAATCCAGAGACCTTTTACCATGGTCATTCACTTGAAACCGTCCGGGTGCCTTGGAGAATCTTACTTGTCACCTTCTAATGTTTAACTGTCACATTATAGTAGCCTCTCAAAACTCAGAAACTTAAAAACTGAGGCTCACTTTACCTTCTTCTGTTCCAGCTATGAAAGTGGCGATGGGGATGCAGAAACAGATCACAGCAAAAAGAGGCCAGATAGATGCCCTTCAGAGCAAGATACAGTTTTTGGAAGAGGCAATGACAAATGCAAATAAGGTGAGCTCCTGTCCTCAGGCTGGGGGAAGGCAATATATTCACTCATCAATGCCCTACAAAACAGAATAAGTCAGAGCAGAGAGCAAAAAGTACTGTGTAGAAAAGAGAAGTTATTTCTGACTGAGAAAATGAGGGTAAAGTTCCTGAAAGAACATTGGAGCAGGATCTCAAAAGAACTAGTTAAATGCAGTTAAAGAACTAGTTAAATGGGCAAAAAGACATTCCTCATAGAATCAGGGAGTGATTGTATGCAAAACACAGTTTAACTATAATGTGACGTGTTCTTAAAATCACTGTGCGGTACAAAAGCGAGCAATAAAAACCACAAGGCTACGGAAACAATGGGACAAGTGGCATCACGCTAACAAATTTCATCAGCAACACATAAAGAAATAGAAACCTAATAAAAATGGTAGCACAGTTTATACATGTTCAGTGGTTCAGAAATATGTAAATGCTAAAACCAACACAGCCCCTTGCCTTAAAAAAATACCAGAAGTTTCCTTCTGGAAGTGTGCATCAGAGGGTTGCAGCTTGTGAGTCACTACACAGGGGCAGAAGATAGGCTGAGTACCAGGTGTGCTTGGATGTGGCTCATAACACCAGGTGAACCGAGGTAGCTGATAGTTAGCTGTTGGAACAGTGCGTGTATGCTTTTTGTATATCCTTTTGCAGTTTTGTTTAGCTGGGTGCAGTTTCTCATAAGTGAAACTTCGCATAAGTAAAGTGACATTTGTGGTATGCTTAAATGTTTTCTGATATCATATTTTGGAACCAATTTGCATTTTTAACAGAAGAGTCAGAACTGACTGTAATGGAGGTGAGCACATAAAGAGCATATGTAGAAAATAATAAGTGTAACTCAAGTAATTACTTTCTCCACACCCAAAATGAACTGCTGAAATACTTTTTTAGAATGAGGCTAAATATTAACAAATATGTACATATCTCTTTGTTCCTCAACGTTTTTCCTTCCCTCCTGTTTTCTTATCCTAAATCTTCTCTTTCTTCATCCGTTATTTGCCTGTTTGGAATGTAAAGCACGCTTGTGCTCATCCTCCCTGAGGGTACGTCGGGAGTTGAGGGGCCGCCTCCTCCCCCGCACCCCTCCACTAAAGAAAAGAGGCAGTTTGTAAAATAAATCCTCTTCTCTTTCTGAAACCTTTTCTGCGTACCTAATGAGAAAAGGAAAAATTATTTGCATCTAAAATGTATATTACAGTGGTGATACCATCTACCTTGTTTACATTAAATATTTTCTCTATGAAAATATATTTAAAGAAATAGAGATTCAGTAAGTTGAAATGTGTGTTTTATAACTTGGCTACTGTGTATTTCTTTTTGTCTATTTCATGATGATTTTTTAAAGGAATGAACTAATTTTAATGAAATTTTGTTGAATACCAAAGACTCTCCATAAGTATATCAGCGAGCTCATTCTCAGCACTGGACCGTAAATGACTCGAGGGCAGGACCTGTGTGTTCCATTTCTTTTTATGTCATTTGTGGAATGAATATTCAGCCTTGAAACAAAATAAAAACCCATAAGCTTTCAAATAAATTCATCTTCTTTACATCTCTGTCATTTTAAACAAGTTTCAATAAAGTTTGGTATGTGATTACTCAATCTCAAATCACCATGCACTGTTTCTTTTTATCACAACATAATTATTACATATTCTGTGCATTTTATCAAGGATTTATTAAGCCTAGAAAGAATAATAATAATAGTATTAATAAAATGAGAGAATACATGGTAACATAATTCTAGCAGCTCCCAACTCCAACTCAGAAGCAATTAAATGTCATATGAATTAAACTCTAGCTCAGGTCTTTATATAACAGTGTTACATTTTCATCACAAATGCTGGTGTTTTTCTCCTCTATAATTGTAGGAAAAGCATTTTCTAAAAGAAGAAAAGAATAAATTAAGCCAGGAGTTGAGTACAGTTGTAACAGAGAAAAACAAGATGGCTGGAGAACTAGAAGTCCTAAGATCTCAGGAACATCGTTTGAAAGAAAAGGTTGCAAATATGGAAATTGCTCTTGATAAGGTAGTTATTAACAAAATTTGTAAGGTGGTCATCTACTAAATGGGTATTAATTAAGTAGAATTGTTCTAAATGAAAGCTCCATGTTGACAAGAACCAAATCTATATTATAGCCCAATCACCTAACACACTGAAAAAACATATCCTGTAGAGAAGACTCTTCTGACCTTTAAGAATTCAGTTATAGAGTGACTAGGTGATCCCATCCAAAGACACATTGGTTGTGGGGCCAGTGCACCAACCACTAGTTACTACATTTCATGGACAAGCTAAATTGGCATTCAAGAGCAAGGGTCCTTGCCTTCAAATTCAAGGTGATGGAGTGGGAAGATCCTGAGCTCACCTTTTCTTGTTGACACCAAAACTACAACTACATATGGAACAGCCATCTCTGAGAATGACCTGAAGACTAGAAAACAGATTTTCTACACTTACGGATATAAAGAAAAAGCAACGTTGAAATGAGTAGAAGGGGTAGAGACTAAGTCTAGTCAGGACCTACCTTACCCTCCACTCCCCATGTAGTTACTCACATGTGGGAGGGATATCACAGCTGTGGAGGTCATCCCTAAAGAGCGAGGGGTCCAAGCCCTAGCCTGGGGGACTTGCACCAGGAAGAGGAGCCTTATAGCCTCTGGCTTTGAAAACAAGCAGGACGTACATCTGGGAGAGGCAGAAGGCTTTACGAAATCCAGGTTGCACTCATTCTGAGTCCCAGCACAGAGGCAGCAGTTTTAAAAGCACCTACATCATATGAAGGTGACACACTGTCTAATTTTTTAGTGTGTGCTAGAGGGACACAGATCTGTTGGAACCTTCTCCTGAGTCAGAGGGGCTAGCAGGAGCCATTTTTCCCCTTTCTTTAACCTAGCTGATCTGATCCTGGCAGGCACCATTTCTGATACTCTTCATTAGCCTTGCTAACACTGTTCACCCCACCCTGGCATTTCCTTGAGGACCCATCCAGACCAGCACCCCTCTAAAGTGACTCCTCTGCCACACCCAGTAGGAGACCTCAGTCAGCACTAGCACACATCAGTATGTTTGCAACAGCATGGCTGAACCTCATAGCCAGCACACCAAAGGCTTGCCCTGCATACCAGTGAGCCCACAACAGTTGTGGCAAGGCCTCATAGCCAGCGGGCTAGGGACCAGGTTCACCTGCCAGTGTGTCCATGGAAGTTGTGGCCCAGTCACAACAGGTGGCCACAATAGTCTGCCCTCCAGAGCACCTGGCTCTGGTGACAAGGTTGATTCTACCACCAGGGCCCACAGGACACATTCTAAGTAAAGCCATTTTTTCAAGACCAGGACAGGTAGCTGATCTACCTAATACATAGAACAAACAGACAAAATGAGGAGAGAAAGAATATGTTCCCAAGAACAACAACAAAAACAGGACAAAAAATCAGAAAAAGAACTAAATGAAACTGAGGTAAGCTGTCTACTAAATAAAGAGTTCAAAGTAATAGTCATAAAGTTGCTCATCAAACTCTGAAGACAAGTAGATAAATGCAGTGAGAACTTCAACAAAGAGATACAAATTATTTAAAAAGTACCATCAGAACTAAAAAATATAACAACTGAAATGAAAAAATTCACTAGAGGGAATCAATAGCAGATCAGATAATGCATAAGAATGGATCAGCAATCAGGAAGACAGGATAGTGAAACTCACCCACTCCGAACATCAAAAAGAAAAAAAAAGAATAGCATAAGGGACCGTTGGGACAACATCAAGTGTACTAACATTCGAGTCATTGGAGTCCCAGAAAGAGACAAAAGAGAAAGGGCAGAAAACCCACTTGAAGAAATAAGGGCTGAAAACTTCCCTAACCTGGCAAAGGAAACAGATATCCAAGTCCAAGAAGCACAGAGGGTCCCAAACAAGATGAACCCAAAGAGACCCACACCAGAACACATGATATTAAATTGTTAAAAGTTAAAGATAAATAGGGAATCTTAAAAGCAGTAAGAGTAAAACAACTAGTTATATACAAGGGAATGCCCATAAGATTATCAGCTGACTTTTCAACAGAAACTTTGCCGGGCAAAAGAGAGTGATATGATATATCCCACATGATGAAAGGGAAAAACCTACAACTAAAAATACTCTACCAAGTAAGGTTTCACTCAGAATTGAAGATGAGATCAAGATTTTCCCAAACAAGCAAAAGCCAAAGGAGTTCATCACTACTAAACTGGCATTACAAGAAATGTTCATGGGAATTTTTCAAGTAGAAAAAAGGGCCCAAACTAGAAATAAGTAAATATATTAAAGAAAAAAATCTCACTAGTAAAATCAAAAGATATAGTAAAGATGGTAGACTATTTATAAATCTAACATGAAAAAATTAAAATGGTGGTAAGTACGTACCCATCAATAATTACTTTAAATGTAAAATGACTAAGTGCTCCATTGAAAAAACATAGGATGGCTGAATGGATAAAAATAAAAAAAATGACCCTTACATATGCTGTCTACGTGGGACTCCAGACTGAAAGACACACACAGACTGAAAGTAAGAGGGGTAGAAAAAGATATTTCATGAAAATTGAAACAAACAAAAAAAGAAGCTGGGATAGCAATACTTATAAGAGACAAAACAGACTTCAAAACAAAGACTATAATAAGAGACAAAGAAGGACCCAGAAATTCCACTTCTGGGCGCTTATCTGAAGAAAACAAAACACTAATTCAAAAAGATATAAGCACCCCTATGTTCACTGCAGCATTATTTACAATAGCCAAGATATGGAAGCAGCCTAGGTGTGTATCACTAGATGAGTGGATAAAGAAGTGGATATATATAATGTTCCCCACACACTGGAATATTACTCATCCATGAAAAAATAAAATCTTGTCATTCACGACAACATGGGTAGACATAGAGGGCATTATGCTAAGAGAAATAGGCCGGAGAAAGACAAATACTGTATCATTTCACTTATGTGTGGAATCAAAAAAACTGAACAGATGAACAAACAAAACAGACTCATGGATACAAAAAAAACTGATAGGGCCAGAGGATTGGACAGTGACTATATGGGCAAAAAGGTGAAGGGAATTAAGGGGCACAAACTTGTAACATAAATAAGTCACTAGAATGTAAAGTACAGCATAGAGAATACAGACAATAATATCACAAAAGCTTTGCATGGTGACCAATGGGTAGTGAACTTTTTGTGGTGATCACTTTGTAAAGTATGCAGATGTGAAATCTCGCTATATTGTATACCTGAAACTAATATAATATTGTATGTCAACTGTACATAAATTGAAAAGAGCTTAACCTTCCAGGAAAGAAAAGAATACAGTTATAATGTGTACTCTTTACAAAATTATCTTTTTCAGGCTAATACAGTCACAGGAGAAGTAAGATATAAGATGTAAGATGCTCCTGGTGTCCTTAGTGGACTGAATAAATAAAAACATCTCCAATCTAACCACCAAAGAATGACTTGAACACTAGGTAGAAGACAGTCTGTTAATAATATTAATAAAATTATAAAGTAATGCTAATATCTGGCGCTTTGTGGAGCCCAGAGGATGAAGGTAGAAAACACAGCTTAAATAATGAGAAGGATCGATGACACTATATTTGTCATTGCCATTTATTATGGAGGACTATAATAGCTTTCCAGTCACCTGAAAACTCTGGAAGACTAAAAATTGACCCAAACTAATCTTTGATTCTTTAGAAATCAGAGCCTTCATGGTTAGATAAAATGATGTGTGATCTTTTTTTATTCATGCCAACTTTGGTCCTAAAACATGATACATTGACTCAGTGAATTTTAGTTGTGGTTTTTTCTATGAAATTTTTTACATTGCTAAAGCTGGTTGCTCATTTTATCCTTAGCACATTCATCCTTTGAGTGCCCTCCACATCCTAAATGTCACATGCTGAGGAGGTAGAGGATGAAGACATGGCCCCTAGTCGTTCTCTGTTAACTGTCTAAAACAGACGAGAAAGAGAAACACAGTGTGCTAGCAGTGTGGAAGTTTCCTTGAAGGGATGGCAACTCTCCGTTTATAGGCTAATAAATGAAACTGTATGAATTGGAGGATAAACCATATGTGGTTGCTTGATCGTAGGCGTCTTTGCAGTTTGCAGAATGTCAAGATATAATACAAAGTCAGGAACAAGAATCCGTGCGCCTGAAACTTCAACACACTTTGGATGTAAAAGTAAGCTTTTTTTTTTCATTGTAAATAGTAGTGTAAGCAAAATAATGCCTTTGTTTGATATACTTATATCTTGTTTATTCCCTTAAATAATATGCATACATACAGGTGTACTTTCAGTATTATCTGATACTAACAATTATAAAATCTGCACTAACTTGTTACATGCTCTACCTGCCCTTTTCATATGTCGTAACTAATTGAAGCACCATGCTTGATGTTAAGTTCCTAGTAAGTGCGGGAAACACAAAAGTGCCTGCCTTGGGGATGCCTGAGGGAAGAGTTTGCATACAGAAGGGCCACACAAGTGTGAAGGCCCAAAGTGCAAGTGTTTCTGGCCTCTTTGAAGGATAGCAGAATGACGTAATCTGCATGCCAAGCCCATGTGTTCTTTAAAAACAGTACATTTTCCACTGAAAGGTATGTCTATTTTCCAAGTGTATTTGAAAGTTGCAGACATACTTTAAAGCCTCAGTAGCGGATCCTCTCACAGCTAGAGCAACGCTGTTGTAGATCTTTTCCAGTAGTGTGCCAGCACAAGTGTGGAGTCTCTGCCAAAGGCTAGGAGCCAATTAGTGGCATGCCATGCTAGGCGTGGTTGCCTATCTGGCATGACTTTATCAGTCAGAAGTTCGAAGGCATCTTCCCAAGCACATGCTTAGTCTTCAGAGGGTAACTTAGCAGAATCATCTTGCTTTAATACAGTGCTTTGGTTTATGACTTTGTAGAGGTTCGACATGCGAGACTGAAATTATGTTTGCAGAAATACATGCTGATTTCACAACACAAGTTGTAGGTTGACAGTTACTTTGCTGACATCTGTGCTGTTTTCCAGGAACTCCAGGGCCCTGGATACCCCTCCACTACTTCTGTGAAACCACGCCTTCTGCAGTCATCGTCCGCTGCCCGTTCCCACTCCAACATACCGTCTTCCCAGTCCACAGGCAGCTTCCTGTCTCATGTAAGGAGCTGGTCCCACAGTCCATGACACAGATGACATAATATAGAGAGAATTTTAAATTAAGAATTTTATTTAAAAATATATATCTATAGTTAGGACAGTTTTAATGACTAGATTTAGATTTATGTGCACTGGATGAATAAAATATTCTGTGGGATTAATGTTCAGAATGATTGTTGAAGTAAATTATTTAATAGGGTTATGTTCAATTCTTTCCATCACAAGCTTTTCCAGACTACAAAGGAAATGCTGAGATAGCTAAAATACGCTTGCTTCAAATGCCAATGCCAAGTTAGTGTTATATTTAATACCCAACTAAGATGAAAATGATTTGCTGTGTATTGTTTCTTCATGAACTATATGTGAACTTACTTATAAAATGTTTTATTCCTTTCAGTTAAAATTTTAGAAGATTTGGAAATATTCTAGTATAACTTTGTATACCTTTAAAGCTCAGGAGAAAAACATGTCCAATGTAAAACTTAGGTATATTTTTTCTTAAAAATATATGTATGGCCCTGATCATGTGGCCCTGTTGGTTGGAACATTGTCCCATATGCCAAAAGGTTTCAGGTTCAGTTCCTGGGGAGGGCACACACCTAGGCTGCAGGTTTGATCCCCTGTCAGGGCGTATTTGGGAGTCAAATAATCAATGTTTCTCTCTCACATTCATGTTTCTTTCTATCTATCTATCTATCTATCTATCTATCTATCTATCTATCATCTCCTCCCTCCTCTCTAAAATCAATAAGCACATCCTCAAGTGAGGATTAAAATATATGTAAATATAAATATATATATATAGCCCCAGTTGGTGTGGCTCAGTTGGTTGGAATATCGTCCTGTAGCACAAAAGGTCCTGGGTTCAATTCCCCATCAGGGCACATACCCAGGTTGTGGGTTCAGTCCTGTTGGGGGTATACAAGGAGGCAACCAATTGATGTTTCTCACATTGGTGTCAATGTCTCTCTCCGTCCCTTCCTCTCTCTCTAAAAGCAATGAAAAAAATGTTCTTGGGTGAGGAAAAAATTTTAAATTTATATATATTTATGGAACAACTAATCCCTACAACCAGTATTCAGCTCCAGTGTAAAGCAACGAGACTTACTGCATGAGTCACACATGCAAACCAGTGACGTTAATGCACAGTCACACTGTAAGCAGAGTAACAGGACGACCAGCGACCCACCGGTTCGTCCACCTGTGCCATTCAAGTGCGCCCAGGTACCGTGAGATGACTAAAAGCTGAAGTGGACGCCTCGTCTCTCAGTACGCGTAAGTGTACTGAAAAATGCACAGTCACACAACACATAATAGGACAGTCTATCACACAATGGAATAATAATATTAATATTAGATTTAGCACTTTCTTCTATCTGGAGACTAAACTTGAAGGGGGGCAGAGGAAGAGCCAGAGACTGCTGCCTTATGTTTTAAGTGTTATAAAAATCATTTTACCTTTCAAACTGTGTTCATATAATACTGATAAAAATGAATTTAAACCCCCCTCTCCAAAAACCCCCACAAATCAAACAACAACAACAAAGAACATTGGACTAGGAGTCATTGGCACCCAAGATGTGTGTTTACAGTTCTGCTTATGGTGTAAACATTTGATTTTCTAAGATTTAATTGGAGCCAATAGAAAATGTTGATCACTGCTGAATCCCATTTTATCCTGTCTCTAACATGTCCTCACATGGCTCACTCACACGTTCTTTACTGAAATAACTATAGATAGAAGGAATTGCCCTCCAGGCTCATGGTCGGTTAAATTCTAGAGTCCTCGTGTAACCCTTATCGGAATGTCAGTGGTGAAGGCATTGTATAGAAACACGCAGGATGTGTAGCAGAGTTCCACAGAACAGGGTAAAACACTGAACGTACAAGTTGTGCAAAGCTATTTGGAAACAAAGAGGAAATAAGTTTCTGCCTGTGTTCATGCAGTTTTTTTTTTTTTCCCTGAAGCTTAAAAAAAAGAAAAAGGTAAAAGAAAGATAATATTTTTACTTATGTCCAGAGGAGCATAGTAGCTAGAATACACAATTAATCCTGATAACTCCTTATTAGTTGCTCTACCCTGGCACTAACACGTTATGCTTCAAGGCATAGTACCTCTGGCAAGTCTGGATCGGGAAGTAGGAACCATATAAAGTACTTGATATGTTCTTATACTAAGGAAAAAGGGAGGTAGAAAACAGTCTTTTTTGAATACTTACTATGCACATATCAAGTACTTCTCATTTCTTATATGATCCTAGCAAAGTAAGAGTTATCTTCCTCTTTTTAGACGAAGAAATGGAGATTAAAATAAGTATTTTACTTGTTATAGTGAAATTATTTGTTTTTACAAAACAGAAACAAACGTATAGATACAGAAAGCAAACGGACGGTTGCTAAGTGGGAGGCGCATTGGGAGTCATGGTGAAGAAGGTGAAGGACCGAGAAGTACAAACTGGCAGCCACCGGACAGTCGCCGGGACGTGAGGTGCAGCATAGGGAACGTAGTGGAAGGAATTGCAGTGACCCTGTACGGTGTCAGGGGTATCAACTTCTCAGGAGGATCACTTTGCAAGTCATAAATGTGTCACCACTGTGCTGCACACTTGAAATTAATATAATATTGGATGTTAACTGCAACTGAAAATTTTTTAAATTAGGAATTAACCTTTATGCACTTGCCTCCCACATTAACCTGTATGGTTTCTTCAGGCAGGGACCAGTTATGAGGTACATTTGTCATTTTGCTCTAGTTTCTGACAGTGTCAGGCACATAACAGATGCTCTGCAAAGTTTGCTGAAGTGTGAAAGGTAACTTGTTCCCGATCGCAGGGCGAGAGAAGGGTGGTGGCCGTGGTTAAAAGGCCTGTGCTGTTTCGCGCAGTCCCACACTGCCTGTTTAGTCCCCGTCATCTCAGAAAGGGGTTGGGAGATGGTATTGGCGTTTGTATTGACATCTCTTTAGTAGTTTTAAAGATTACTGAGGTGCATTTGACTTATAAGTCAGTCTTTGTTTAATGCTTCTGAGTGTGGGGGAATTGCCCTCATGTAATCTGAATTACTTTCAGTAATAACCAGACTACACGAGTCTGTTGTGATCAGGTGCTCAAATATATTGTTGAATCCTCACACACATTCTGTGATTTCGTGATCCTAAATTTCGACATTTTGTAGCACACTGATCACATTCCCTAACAAATACATCCTATGAGAATCAGGCAGCAAATCAGAGATCACACTCTGTCCCAGCTTTGCCATGGACCCCTCATGTAACTTTGAGTAAATTATTCAACCTCTCTGTGCCTCTGTTTTCTCATTTCTAAAATGGAGGTGATTACTTATACCTTATCAGCTGGTTTAAAGATTATAGTTTCAATGAGATAATATAGAGAGAATGTTGAACATATACGGGCTGCAATCAACAAAGATCAGCAACTGACAGTGTGAGAACTAGAAGCTGATCTGGGGATTCCAAAAAACTACTGAGTCTGAGATTTTGATGCAGGATTTTGGCCTGAAATGTGTCATGGCAAAATTCACTCTGCAGCTTCTGCTACCAGAGCAGAAGGAACATGGTGCTGCAGTTGCTAATGACTTGATTCAAACCGCTACCAATGAGCCAGATTTCCTCAAGAAGGGCATAACCAGAGATGAATTGTGGGTCTATGGCTACGAGTATGATCTGGAAACGAAGACCCAGCCATCCCAGTGGAAGTTGCCTGGTTCTCCCCATCTGAAGCGGGCGCAGCAGAGTCTCAGCGAGATTCAGACCATGTCAACTGTGATTTTTTGATTGGGAAGGTGTTGTTCATCACAAGTACTCCTCTCCAAGCCAGACAATTAATAAGGAGTGCTGCCTCAATGTTCTTCGGTTGAGAGATGCAATACAATGAAAATAGCTGCAGCCATGGGCAACTGGTGATGGGAAGCTTCATCACCACAACGCACCCACTCATGCGTCACGTCTCGTGCAGAGTTTCTTGTGAAACATCAAATCACCCAGGTGACTCAGCTTCCCCATAGCCCAGATTTGGTGCCCTGTGACTTCTGGCTTTTCCCAAAACTAAAATCACCTTTGAGAGGAAAGAGATTTCAGACTGTCAATGTGATTCAAGAAAATACAACGAGATTCAAGAAAATACAATACAAACTGATGGCGATTGGGAGAACTGTGCGAGGTCCCAAGGTGCCTACTTTGAAGGGGACAGAGGTGTCGTTGTCCTATGTACAGTGTTTCTTGTATCCTGTATCTTCTTCAATAAATGTCTCTTTTTTATATTACATGGCTGGATGCTTTCTGGACAGACCTCATGTATAACTAAGTGTAACACATTTACAAATTAGATATGGCACTATGTTGATGATCCGTTATTATTGATTATCCCTGACTAGCAAGATAAAAGGTGATTTTTGTTTTCCTCTACTTCTCCATAATTTCTATTTACCAGTTGAATTAATTTTATAATAGGAAATAATAGCATACAAATCTGAAAAAAAAAGTCTTTGTTTTGTAAATTGTTTTATTTCAGCACTCTGTGAAACCTAACACACTGAAGGAAGATCCAACAAGGGATCTGAAACAGCTTCTGCAAGAGTTGAGAAGTGTGATCAACGAGGAGCCCGCGGTGCCTCTGGGCAAGACCGAGGAGGACGAGAGGACACCGGCTCTGGGAGTCTCCTATGTGTCTGTGTAAGGCTGAGCGTGCTCAGAATGGGAGCGCTCCTCCCGTCGGTGCTTCGCCGTCAAGTCATCTGTGTGTCACTCTCTGAGACAGCGATTTTCAACCGGTGTGCCGCAAGAATGTTTCAAACACGCAGTACCTGTGTAGTCAGGGGCACTGACTTCTTTTCCCTTAGGTTGCCAGATAAAAAAAATGACAACATCCACTGTAACAATAGCCATCCAGCTCGAATGAATTACAATTATACCTATTTCTTTGTCAGGTTGACAAAAAATATAATATGTATTTTTGGTGTGCTGCAGAATTTTAGGAATTAGCTATGTGTATCATGAGATTTAAAAAAAAAGATTGAAAATCGCTGCTCTAGGAGGTTGAGGTTTAAGAAGGGTTGAAGTGCCCGACGTTACCAGGGGTAGCAATATGAAGGTGAAGGCGTTAACGCAAAAGCAGGGTAGCTTGGCATCAAGAGAAAGTAGTATAGCTATTCTCTCCAGAAAGTAATCGGGGCAAGTTGTTACCCAAAGTTATATTTCTGTATAAGTGTATGGTTTCCAAAAATTTCACATCCATGATCTTATTTGATTATCACAACAGTTTGAGACAAGACAAGGCAGGATTTATATATCCCATGTTACAAATGAGAAAAACACGTTTCCAAAGGTTGACTTGCCTGTAGCCACGGAGCTGAAGCTAAAACCAGGACCTTGAAAACTACATCGTTCTCCAGGTGTAAGCTAGCAGGAAGGGCCTTGGTTCTTTAGGTGTCCATGCCAGTGACTTATATCGAATTAATACGTGTTCAGATCCAAAAAGGATTCAACCAGTTTATGAGCCCTTCCTTCTACGTACTCACAGAAATCAATGAGATTTTCACATTCTTTTCAAATAGCATTTTAAAATTTTATTGAGTATTGTTACTAGATTAACTAAAAACATTTAAGATGATACGTACTATATTTTTAGTATAATAGTAATTGTATACTAGTTGTTAGTATTATAACAATGTTGTTATAATATTCACTTTCTGGTTATATGGCAAACATACTAATGTGTTCAATTAGTATATATTGACCTAGGTAGCAAATTATTAGCTGGATTTGCCTAATTTTTATTAATAGTATTATTGATAGTAATAGTAAAATGTTAGTAGGAACTGCCCAGTTACCTAGGATAACATTGTATACCCTGAGTCACATGTCAGAAATATTCTATTGGCCACTCCATCAAAGAATACTGACACGTGCAGAGCACTTTTATTTTTTTATAACTCTTTAATGCGCTTTCTAATCCAAGGAAGCATTTTTAAGCTCGTTTAACAGATGAATACATTTAGGCGCAGACTGAGTTGCTTCCTCCTGTGAAGCAGTTGCTTCCTCCTGTGAAGCAAAGCGGAAAGCTAGAAGTAAAGGAAAGAGCCCCTGGCCACAAGGTTGCCAAGCCTTACCTGATCGGATTTTCATCACTTCAGCCATTGTGGGCTTGAACTCTATTGGACTGTATTGAATATGAGTGTATTTGGTCTCTGCCTTTAGAGGATTTATGTTAGTTTGCTGTGATCCTACAAATGACCTTTTCACCAAAGGTTAAACTCTGTCTAAAGTTTTGAAGAGTCCCTGGAACAGAAAGGCATTTCTGAGTTGAAGAGGCCTCACATCTCCTGCTGGCCTTAAGGAAGAGTTGAATACATATAAACAATGGATTATTCCCAAAATACATGGAGTCTGGAAATTACTCTTTGTGTAATTAACTGAGAGTTACATTTATCTCTACAGAGATGACAGAGCAAGAGAATGCACTACTGAGTCCAGCCTGAGGTTAAAGGCATGCTATAGGTAAGAAGAATCTGAGATTCTTGAATCTCAGTAATTGTTCAAGAACTTGTATGTGACGAGGTAATTTGGGAAGTCTGTTTGGATAGTTTACATGGGAATTTGGGGCTCCCTGAAAGAAAGCTGTTATGTCCTGGTTGGTGTGGCTCAGTGCATTGAGTGCCAGCCTGTGAACCAAGGAGTCACTGGTTCGGTTCCCAGTCAGGGCACGGGTCTGGGTTGTGGGCCAGGTTCCCGGTTGCGAGCGCACAAGAGGCAACCACACATTGATGTCTCTCTTCCTCTCTTCCTCCCTCCCTTCCATTTTGTCTAAAAATAAATTTAAAAGTCCTTAAAAAATCAAAGAAAGAAAGCTGTTACATTTTTTAACTGAAACAAAAAAGAATTTCAATGAAATATATTAAAGACACTTTCTAGAAATCATTTAATAAGCATTTTTTGCTTATTTTAAATTTGCTGCTGTTTATCCACATGATTATGTTTATGCTGTGTGCCATGCCAAACGCAGAAGACTTTTTCTACATTTACACATATTTACAATGGCTACATCACATTGGAAAGGAAGGTAGTCTGGAAGGAAATGATAACCTCTAACAATCCTATTTTCATCAGTAATTGAAGCACTGAATTTTTTAGTGGAATCATAAAAAGAACATAAAGAAATGAAATCCATAACCCCCAAACAAAGACAACTTCTGAGAAACGACTTTAGCCGTAAAAGAAAAAAGGCAGAAATTAACTTGTCACTCATTTTAGACACAGAGGCCACCGCTCACAGATCGTCAGCAGCTCCTCACTGTCTGCTGCATTAAGTACATGTGCCCTCGGGCCAGAATCTCCCTGACTTGTCACCAGCCTGCTTCACTCCCACACTCCGCTCTGACCTAGACAGACTCCTCCTGATTCCCGTGTCTTCTTGTCTTCAAGCTTTTCTCCGTGCTGTTTCCTCCACCTGGAAGAGCCAGTGCCCCACTTTCACTCCTTTGAATCTGTGTTTGTCTAAAAGCAACATTCAGAGGAACAGTGTTGTTTTGTCACTAAGTTAAAATAACATTGTGTAGTCTTTAATTTCCCGCATCCCTCTACCAACAGAAGCAGCTCATTAAGGGACTCCACTGAAGGCAGTAAATCAAGTGAAACTCTCAGCAGGTAGGAAAGATCTTACCCACCCGGACTTTCAGACTGTCCCCTTCACTACTGTTCATTCATTAATTCGAAAGATCGTTAACCGCCCCTGATGTGCCCCACTCTGTGCTAGGCCCTCAGAATGTCACACAGCGAGCCAGACAGACATGGGCCCTCTTGCATGCAGTCGAAGGTCTGCTTATTGGCTGACTGTGGGGGGAAAAATGCCAATTTTTTCTATTTTCACCACTTATAAAAAATGGAGATATCAGAGCCCTTTTTAAATCATAAAATATGAAAATGAACTCCACTGTTTAAATTCCGACTAGGCAGAGGCTTATTCATTGTCATGCCCTCAGCAAAAAGCTCCTGCCACACAGCAGCTACTCAGTAAGTCTTTGTGTGGTGGATGAATCAAGCCAACGCTCTACATATTTTCTTACTGTATCTGCTGCTTGATCAATATACAGCAAAGTTGAATCTTTCTAAATAGCTCTTTCTCTGAACCTAAAGGAAATGAGAGGTGATTTTTCTCCCCTGGGTGTGTAACACTGCAGTGTTCCTATTAATATATACAACTATCTACTGCACATTTTTATTTTTCTATTTTCCGGGTGTTTTAGACTCCCTACCTTCAGTCTACCTAATCTATAATGTAGGCATTATTACCCCGATGTGTAGGTTGGTAATGAAGACCCAGGTTGCTTAAGCAGCTTGCCAAGGTCATACAGTGGAGTTGGACTTGAACTCAGGTCAGTCTGGCTCCCGAGCTCTGGGAACCTGGACCGAGCTGCTGGGGCAGAGCCCAACCCTAGGCATGGGGCACAAAGGAACTGCCTGCTCCCCTGAGTTAAGCTCTGCTGGGTTTTCCACGACTAGAAAAGTCTGCTTCCTTCAGCTGCAGCGTGTTTGTGGGAAAGAAAGAATGCTGAGGAAAAGACGGGCCCCAGCCCCTTCCTCTGTTCAAATGGGAAGAAGTGATTTTTAAGTATTTAACAGAAGACCCAAAAAGTATGCTGCATGCTAGAAAATTACAAATGCATTCGAGTGCTCTGCACTATGGCAAATTGGCCATTTTTTAAACTCACGAATGAGGAAGCATACTAAAATTGCTGTTTTATCTCAGCATCTCACTGAAAGTGAAGCACATTTTCTTTAATCAACATCTTATAGTAATGTTTCTTCATCTAGAAACTTCTGCAGCCATCTAAGTTAACTCAATATACTCCACATACCCAGAAGAGAATAAAAAGTAAACAAGTAACTCTGGTATTTGTGCTTGAATTATTCTGAGAGCAACATTGCTCAGAATTTTTTTTTGAGAATTGACTTTTCTTATTCTGTCATGTTGTTACAATTTAGTGAGCAAAATTGTTCCCTAAGGAAGGTTGCCTATAAAGGCTTCATAGTATCTAGCTCTCTTTTAATTCTCCTTATGGATGTTGCAGGAAACAAAATGTAATGACCTGAAGATTGCAATGACCAAATAAATAAAGATGGCCGTTCCACAAAGTCATCCCCCAGCTCACACTCCTGTGTTACACTACCGCTCACGTTACCTTTGATTCTTCTTCCTCACTTGTCTCATTTCTCTAGTCCCCAAATCTTACTGATTTTGACTCTAAAACAGTTCTCAAATCCATTTTCTTCCTGGATCATCCCCTCAAACTGCCTGTATTAACTTCCTATGGCTTCTGTAACAAAATTAGTGGCTTAAAGTGATACACATGTATCTGTCTTAATAGTTCTGTAGGTCCAAAGTCTTATATCAGTTGTCAGGGCCACACCCCCACAGCGGTTCTTGGGACTAAACCGTTTCCTTACATTTTCCCGGTTTTGAGAGCTTTCTTCCTTCACACTCTGATTTGTGGCTCCTTCATCCCTCTTCACACCCCATAGGATAGCATCCTCAAGTCTCTGCTGAGATTGTCATATCGTCTTCTCTCTTCATGAAATCTCCTCCTGCCTCCCCCTTAGAAAAACACTTATGACCGCATTTAGGGCCCATCTAGATAATCCAGGATAATCTCCCCATCTCAGAATCCAAGCTCGATGTGATCACATCTGCCAAACCTCTATTGCCATATACGGTAACATTTGTAAGTTCTTGGCCTTCAAATATAGGTATGTTTTTGACAGCGATTCTTCAGCCTAGACCTTCTCCCTTTCTCATGAACTGTTGTGGTTGCCTCTACTCTGTTTATTGTAGATGTGTTTAAATCTCTGATCTTTTGCATGTTTCAGTCCCTTCTGTGCATCAACTTCAAAGTGGTCTGCCTAAAGCACACCTCAAACTCTACCTGTTGCCCAGCCCCACCCTTCAAAGGCTCCCCATTGCCTCCTGAAGCAAGGACAGCCTCCCCCTGACCTTTTAGACTATGCTCAGCGTAACCACGGCCTTCCTCACCAGGGCTTTTCTCAAAGTTCTTGGTGTTGGGGCTCCTCTGCACTCCCCAGTATCAGTGAGGACTCCCAAGAGCTTTTGCTTTATATGGGTCATTTCTATTGCCATTTTAAATATTGGAAAGTAAATTTTAATTTTAAGCATTTAAAAAATTGAAGACACTGATATTTATTTAAAAGTAACAAAGTATATTAGATGTGACTATAATCTATTTTATTATGAAAATAGCTCTATTTTCAAACAAACAACCATTGAGAAGGCATTGTTTTACAGTTTAATGCATGGCTTAATAAAAAATAGCTGGATTCTCATATGTGCACCTGCGTGTTATCTGTTGTCATATCAGATATCACATATGTAAACTCCACTGTACACGTGTAAGACACTAAGAGTTAAAAAGCAAATAATATCTTAGTATTATGATAAAAATAGTCTTGACCTCACAAGCCCCTGCAAGGGACCCGCCTTGAGAACTGCTGCCATAATATTCTCCTGCCAGAACCCAATGCACAGAACCGTGTGATTTCTTTCAACTCACTGATTTAAATAAGTTTGGTAGTTATGCAAAGTGATACTACTATTGCCACAAGAGGTTTCCTTCCTTTTTCCTTTGGTTTTGTTCATTTTTACATAAGTCATTAAGATCTTATCTCAGAATCCATGAGAGAAATACTTGGGTTTATAGACGCTCTTACACAAAAATGAATTTTCTAACTAAGATTATGCATTATTAAATTTTCTTTCTGCAACATGCCCATGGGCACCAAATACATAAATGGAATGCAGCTGTGGGTCCCACTCATTGGATACTTTAGGGTTTCTGCAGTGCAGGGTTAGGCTTGCCACCCTGAGTTTTTATTTTAAGCCATCGCGTTGCCTGCACTCACTTGCTTCTGTCCATAAAAATTAACACTGTGTTTTTGAAATGAAGTGTTAGAATGACCATCCTTATGCTTCCAGAGAGCCAGTCACATTGCACGCAGAAGAGCTGGAAGATCCCTCAAGTTGCTTCACATTCGCATCTGCAGGTGAGTTTTCAGTGAAAGCCCAGAAATGGGGCCAGCCTAAAACCACGAGAATGAGACAGCGAATGCTGCTACAATAGCCTACAAGTCCCTATTAATTCTGTGGTCTCATCCCTACTGTTCCCATTTCATTCACTCTGCTTCATCCATCCTCGAACTGTTCTTGAACAGTCCAGGCAGCTTCTGTGTCAGGACCTTTCCGCCCACGGGGCCCTCTACATTGCTGATGGCCTCACCTCCTCTAAAGCCTTTGCTCATCACTGTAGCAGTGAGGCTGACTCTCACGGCCTTGTTTAAAATTGTAACCCTCCCACAGCCCTAGTTCCTTTTGTCTTTTCCTTTTGTTTAACTACACTTATCTTTTGCCTTGGCTGGTGTGGCTCAGTGCATTGAGCGCCCACCTGCAAACCAAAGGGTCGCTTGTTCAATTCCCAGTCAGGGCACAGGCCTGGGTTGCTGGCCAGGTCCCCAGTAGGGAGTGCGTGAGAGGCAACCACACACTGATGTTTCTCTCCTTCTCTTTCTCCCTCCCTTTCCCTATCTCCAAAAATAAATAAATAAAGTCTTTTAAAAAAACATTATATTCTTAAATAAAAACAAACTCTTAGTTTTTAAATAGTCTTTAACTTGTGAGAAATCTTTTAAAAACTAATATTTGGAAAAAAGAGCATTTATTTGAAATTTAACAGTTCCTTCAGGTGTACTTCATTTATATATTTTTATGGTTTTATTCAAGAGAATACAAGATATATCCTTGCTTTATTAGATTAATATAAATAAGAGCTTTACCTACTCTCATACATACCTTGGGAGTACCTTAGAATATATTAAATCTATTCACTGTCCTTCCAACTTATGTACAATTTATAGTCACTTATTTTAATTATAAATGTAAACACTGCAGGGGATAATTTGCATTGTTTTGTACAGTTAATATTCATTTTAATATACCCACATATTTAGACTTTGTCTTCTATCTGACATCATTTCACTTATGCCTTTAATGTAAGTCTGCTAGGCACGTATTTTCTCAGTTTCTGTTTTTCTGAACTTGTCATTATTTTATGCTCATTTTTGAAGAATACTTTTTGCTGAGTATAGAATTTTAGAGTTGGCATTTTTCTTTCACTTTGAAAATATTCCATTGTTTTCTGGCTTCCACTGTCTCTACTAAGAAGTCAGCTCTAAGTTTAATTGTTGCTCATTTCAATGTAATTTGTCTTTTTTTGCCTTTCTGGCAGCTTTAAGACTGTTTTTGTCTTTGGTTTGGCTAGGTTGTTTGTTAGCAGGTGTTACTGCTATGTCCAGGTCTGACTTCCTTTATGGAAGAAGGACCGGTGTGAGTTTGCACTAGTGCTACCTGAATCTGTCATCGTCTGTGCCTCCATTGTCCAGACCTTGGGGGTCCGAGTCTATTACCTGTATTTTTCTCTTGATTTTCCATCATGTGATTTTTGTCTCCTCATATACCTAGTTGTTCTTAGTGTGTGACAAACATATATGAAAAGTACAGATGGTTTGGTGTTTAGGATGAGGTTACCTTCCTCAGGAGAGCGCATTCATGCTCACTCATAGTGGGTAACTGAGGACACCAGTGATCATAAATCAATTTAATCCAGTCAGGAATTTAAGAAGGTTTGAAGCTGGACCGCAGATCCCCAAGGGCAGGTCTTGTTCCTGTAGATCTTCACTTCTAAGACACAGCCCCTTTTCCGTGCAGAGCCCCTTCGAGTGCCACCCAGAGCCTTGGGTATTCAATAGAATGTCCTTTCTGCTTCCCCCCAGGCATTGGGAGCATTTTCTTGTGAGTTTGACTTTTTGAGAGCTGTGGTGTGCTATTTTTAATTAAATCTCTTCTTTTACTTTTGTTCTTGCAAATTTTAGTAAGTCCATCTGTGAAAAATTCAGTTTCTCATTCATTCCACTCTTCTCCTAAGAAGTCTCCAGTTCACTCACTCCTAACTAGTTCAGCTGAAGATTCAATAGGTTCCACATCGCAGTATAGATCCACCAAATCTGTTCATTCACCTGATTCTGTTAAAGGTAAGAGTGATCTAATATCAATAATAAGATTAATTGCTTTTAAAGCTCTGGTAAATTGAAAGTTCCTTTCTGCAGGCAGAGTAAGATGTTACACGGTATTCTTATATACAAGTTCTGATTGCTAGCTGTGTAACTGAGGGGGTCTGATTTAAATAGAATAGCTATTGTGTGTGTGTGTCTCTCTATATAGACACACACATATCATAATAACTATACATAGAAATTATACGTAAATATTATCTCTTTCTTTCTCTGTCCTGATTAATGAACTTTTTTTCTATTATAAGATTTCATGCATTCTTTTAAATGCTGTGGCTTTCCTTATTTACATTCTCTAAAATCACAGCTGTCTCTGCTTTTGTAAATGCAAATATCTATCAAACTTATCAAAATGTCCTTATTTTTTAAACTCTAAGCTGTTGTTTTTTTTGTTTTGTTTTTTTGCTAAGGCTGATAGGAAAAATGGTTTGATCTAGAATACGTTCCTGATAAACCAGTGACATTAAATACATAGATGTTGAATTGAACTTGATATGTTTTTCATCATATGTGACCGTGACTCAAAGAGCCCCAGCACTCTAGGGCATCATCCCCCTTGAGGGGGGGTAAACTAGGCAAGCTGTTGCATCAGAGACTAAGGGCGAAATTAAAATCTTGAGATTGCCCATCGAGAATTTTTAGAGGTTGACAAAACTTAGCACGCTGATGAGAGAGCAGCTTGTGTATTGTCTAGCCGCTCCTCAGTTGCTCCCTCCATGTTTACCCTCAGTTCCCTGCGGCCAGATCAGCACCCAGGCCGCCCTCTTCCATCTTGTAGCACCTTTTGCTCACTCAGGGGACGGCGACTAAAACGCGGACTTGGCCTCACACAGCTTCAAGAGTGTTGCCAGTGTCAGTATTAAATCTTGTTCTTCCAGATCCTAAGTTCATGGAACTCCAAGGTTTGGCAATGAAAAGCTGTCATTGATAATATAGAATGTATTATTAAAGTATTCCTCTCACTCATCCCATTTAGTGCGATGTAGTTAAATAAGAGTAAATCAGATTGGTTTGAAACAAAAATAAGCTAGTATTGCAATATTTAGATAAGACTATTTTAAAATAGTGTGTTAAGGTTTTTGTTATTTTAAAGGAAAAATCGTTTAACCTGTAATTGGAAGACTTCTAAAATACATATTAAATAGGCTTTTAATATCACATCTAAGCAATTTTCTAATAGCTTCACAGTCTCAGCCAATAGAAACCACAGGAAAAACGTGCAGGAAGCTTCAGAACAGACTGGAAAGCTTGCAGACTCTAGTGGAAGACTTACAGATGAAGAACCAAGGTACAGGGTACATTTAGCAAGATCTTCCTTGCTCAAAGGCATACTGCCCTTCCATTTAAGCCTCCTACCTATTGACCCACTGCCCAGGGTCTTGAATAAACAAACTTAGTCAAAATATAAGGGACTTAACCATGATGAAGCCCTGGATTTATTGCATGACCTTGGGCAGGTCACTTTCGCCCTCTCCTCTAGATAAGTATTTGGGTGGAGGCAACCAGGGTACAGTTGCTGTCAGTAGCCAGAAAACAAAGTATAACAGTATTTAGCCTTACACAGGGTTTTGATTAGCATGGGCTGTAAGAAACTATGCCACATAATGAATCACTAAATAAAAAGATAAACTACTTAGAAATAAACTAAAGCTACTTGGATGAGAAATTATTGTACTCAGCAGATGATAGGCAACTCTTGGGCATGAGTTCCAGGCAGACATTCCCATGGATATGGTGGTGGTGGTGGTGGTGGGGATATAGATATGTTTCCATGGGCTTGGGAGAGCAATCACGTTTTATCTTTTGACATAAATTCATGAATCCTGGAGCCTTTTTTCAGAGGGAGATTAATTTCGAAGTATACATGTTATTCCACCTTTCCAGCTTTAGAGAAATGAATTGCAGATGAATGATAATAAATATTTTTCTAAGAACAAATCCTTATAAAATAAATCTAACCTTATTAATAATAATAGCTGCTAGTAGCATTTATTGAGCATTTGCCAGCTATGTGCCGGCCCTGTGCTCAGAGATTCACTTATGTTTTTTCCATGTGAGCCTCACAGCAACCCTGGGAGGTGGGCACTAGTCTCATGTTGTTTGAAAATGAGGAAACTGGAGATAAAACCACAATCAGTCAACAAATTCTAAGTCACATGAGTAGTGAAGCTGGGACTTGATCTCTGTAATTTCTAATTCACATTTGTTATTATACTAATGCTGTACCAAATTCTTATAAAAGAAAATTTCAAATCCCTTATGATATCCCCAGGTCCTTGTGTATATAAATATAGGGAAAAAGGTTTGATTTTAAGTTTGTTGTGCGTTTTTAAAAGAAGGAACATTATGTTTTGCCCCCATTTGCACCCCACGTGGACCTGTTTCTGAGTTTATCTGAGTGACGCTGCCACGTGCGAGTCCGGACAGGAGATGTGCTGCGTTTGCTCAAAAAGTAAAGAGGCCGTTGTGTTAGACACATTGTCTGGGTGGAATGCCTCTTGGAAATTATGAAACAAATTTTGGAGAAAATTTTGGGCACGTTTATCAAAATTTAAAGTGCACAGATGCCTTGACCCAGAAATTCCACTTGTAACAATTTATTCTATAAGAAGTAATTGCACAAGTACACAAAAGCTTGTTTACAGAAGTGCTTCCTATAACACTGGGTGTAAGGAAAACTGAGAAAGCAACTTTAAAAATGTACCTGCCAACCTGTTGGTACAGCCATATAATGAAGCACTGTGCAGGCCTAACAGAACAGGAGCGGAACTGCGGCGATGTCAACATTTCGTTAAGTGATAAAGTAAGCTACAGAACTTAAAAAAAAAAAAAAAAAGAAAAGAACGATTTATACTGCATTTACATTTCTGTAAAGACGAAAACTCGGGTGTGTAGGTGTGCACGCACATGAAGATACTCACCAGGCCGCTTACAGTAATGGCCTCTGAGAGGGGGTTCGGCAGATGAAGGGGATGGAAACAGAATCTCTTCTCACTTTGTACATGTCTGAGGTGTTCAAATTATTTGCAATTAGTATGTG
>VMDR010009273.1:0-33936 GCA_007922815.1 Macrotus californicus
TTATAGTCTGCTTCAGTGTTGCTTTTAGAAACAAACCATATTTTTATTGCATTTGTATATTTATGCACTTATCATTAAAAACAAATTTCACAAACTGGTACATGTACATCTACATAATCTCATTACAGTGAAACATAATAATTGGAAAAAGACCTACATTTGTAATAGCATAAGGTACTCAGAAGGATCTAGATTTAATACTGACTCTGACACTTGATAGTTTTTCGACCTTCATCAGTTTACTTAAATTTAACCTCTCGGAGTCCAAGGTTATCATTTTATTTAAGATGAAAACTCTAAGTGTATAAAACCTAAAGTACTGAGTACATCAGAAAGATCATTGCTCCCTAGGTGACCCACCTCAGTGATGCCACTCCCCATCCACAAAACAGTCATGAAATTCTTGATGTGGCTTTCTTTTGGAACCAGTGAAGGAAAAGGACTTTTCATAAGTACATTCTCTGGGCAAAAGTAAGACCCAACAGTGTAGAGCAGAGAGAAGCATGAGAACACTGACTACAGGAAATAGGAGAGAACGTGGAGAAATTATGTGGGCTGTCCCAGGCCACATGTGTCATGCTGAAAACGTGTTTAATCAAAGTTCTTAGGGGGCTGAGAAGTGCTGATTGCAACTGGGTTACACACAATAACAAATTGCAATGAATTTTCCTCAGTATTAAAACCAAATTTTAGTTCCTAGTTTTCCAACGATGGGCCTGAAATCAGAGTGGGCAAACCTTGAGAATTCATACCCCAGTGAGGGGCTGATCCACTGGTATTTAAGCTTTTCACTTTTGAATTATCTTCCTAATGTAGAATTAAATACAATCCCATTATAAATGTTTGTTGAATGAATACATTAACATATAGTACTTTGTGCATTTAAAATATTTGGGTACTTTTAATTGTACAGTTTCAATGTAGCCAATCTTTGCATGGAGCTGTGTGAGTTTATACAGAAGGAAAAACCCTACAAAGACAATTTCTGTAATTGAAAAGTTTAGTAGAAGGCATAAAACAAAGTAGAGATCTTCATTTCACTGTATACTCTTCATGCACTCATTAAGGTGTTCAGGGCTGAATGAAACCAGGAACACAATGGGAAATTCTAAGTGTTTTTGCCTTTATTAGCATATGTAATGCTTCAATTTGCTGAAAATGTGGTTAATCTGCATTGCACAAAGAGCCTTCTTTTCAAAAATGTGTTATTATTACTTTTTTCCAATACTGGAAACACAGTGGTTTTCTTGTTTGGTGAATCATAAGTTGTTCCTATTACTGTTCTTGCCCAGCAAAAGGCTTTCTAAAAAAGTAAGTTTTCAAGAGGTGTTTTGCTTTGTGCATAACATAAAATCTGAGAGTGTTTCCATACTGTGGGCCATGTGTTGAATGGGGCCACAGTACTATGTAATAACAAAGGAACTAATGAAGACATGGAGGGAAGGACAATATACCTTTTAGTTGCTTAGTCAATTATCTATTTTCTCCAACAATCACTGAAGAATATGCTTTATCACCTTGAGAAACAAAATCTCACTAGCTCTCTCCATAGCCTAAGAACCGCTAAAGGCCCGTTAGAAGCTTTTGTGACGTGGGCTCTGGAAAGCTGGAACGCACAGCATGGGTTCAGTCAGATGTCTTCCCCGTCATGAAGTCATCTCCAAAACCAGTGTCGCCTGACGTTTTGTCCATGCCTTCCTTTCTCCAGGCTTCCTTACCTTTTTATCCTTCTGTGTTTGGGTATGATGTATAAAAATTTTATTTTATTTTTGTGCATGTCATTTATAAAGTGATCAGAAATAAATGCTGATGGGCTTTGAAAGCAGAAAATCTCATTTGTCAAACTCAGAAAATGTGTTCTTGTAGCATGACCATTTCTCATGCTAAAAAGAAAGCTTCTGTTTGCTCCAGAAGATCCTGGAGCCACTGCTGTATTTGCAGCTGCACCATGGTGTGATCTAGTGATGGGTGGCCGACGGAACAGTGAGGTGAAACTCCCTATATCCTCTTTCTGGAGAGTTGTCTTTCTGTATATGTGTTTCTCCAATATTTGCTGAAAATACTTTAAGAAAGAATCAATTCTGGGTTTCCTTTACTTAAATATATAGGAATAAATTGTCATTTTTATGACTTCAGATCATGTGTTTCAGCTAGACTCTTACAGGTGAGGTCACCTGTCAATTACAGGTGAGAAGCAGGTATGGAACAATCTACCTCGTCCATTCTAGAAATCTTTTAGGAACTTTTTTTTTCTCTGACCTTGAAGAGATCTTTTGTTTCTTGAGTCAAGGGCTCTCTCTAAAATCTCTTTCTATGTGGCCTCATCCATATTCATGAATTCAAATACATCTCCATCTAAGTGGAACTTGTTCAAGGGAAATTCATATTTATTCTGACCTCACTGGGTACCTGGATTTATGCCAGTTTTTTTACAGTTTTACGTACTGTCTTAGTCAATTTGGATTCCTTTAACAAAATACCACAGAGTCCATGGCTTATAAACAACAGAAATTTGTTTCTCATCGTTCTGGAGGGTGGAAGTCTGAGATCAGGGTACCAGCCTGGTGGGGTGGCTGACCACTGTCTTTTTGTTGTATGCTCATATGGCAGGAAGAGGTCCAGAGAGCTCTCTAGGCTGCCTTTTATAAGGTCACTAATTCCACATATGGGGGCTCTACCCTTGTAGCCTAATTAGCTCCCAAAGGCCCCACCCCCCAATACTACACTTTGAGAGGGGTTAAGATGTCAACATCTGAGTCATGGCAGCGGTAGGGGTAGGGGGACAAAAACATTCAGTCTTTTTCAAGTACCTGACCTCAGTTAATCCGGGTTTATATGCTCTGTGAGGGTCAGGACTGCCTATATTTTAATTGCTACATCCCCATTGCCACACACCATATCTTCTGTATAGTTTGTGCAGACATTTGTGACTTAAATTAGTTAATCCTCACAACAAGTCTGTGAGTTCCTGGAGTTCAGCTAACTATGAGGTTCAGAGCACAGTTATCCACACTACCAAGTCTGCCCACGACTTCTCACCCCAACTATGTAGAGTTAGGATCCAACCACAAAGTTAGAGGGAGAGTCCACACACATCTACCCTGACTTCTGACACCAACTGCAAGTTCAGGAGTTTCCCAAACTTAACCTCAGGTTTCATGACTCACTAGAAAGCCTCAAAGAATTCACTAAAAGCTATTATACTTGCAGATATGGTTTATTACAGCCAAAGAAAGATGCATATAGCAGTCTAAGAGGGTTCCAAATGTGAGGCTTCCAGTGTCCTCAGGACGCTTTACCCTCCCCACACTCATGCAGGGAGTATTGTCAATATGGGACAGTGACCTGAGCTCCGTGTTTGAAGCTTGTACTGGAGCTTCTTTATATTACACAGGCATGACTGATTGGTTGATATACCATGTGGTCCAAGGGCCCACCAGGAGTCACCTCCTTAGCATAAACTCTTAGGGGTGCTCTAAGGGATGCACCATGGGTAACAAAGACACTCCTATTGTTTAAGAAATTACAAAGGTTACCTCCCAGGGGCAAGGGGCAAAGGCCAGACTCCTCCTTAGGCAAGGAAAAATTCTTTACCACCAAGTCAATATACACATTTTATAGATTACATAACTATATCATATAGAATAGTTGGGAGAACTAGAGTTGGGACACAGGACTCCTTCTTACTAAAGTTTAACTTCTATCAAAAATGGAAACTCTCCCCGCATTGTGCTAACCAGTTCCAACTAATGAAATTTTTATCTTGGTTAAGAGCACCTCCATTTTTCTAATTTTGCAATGCACAGAGATATGTGCTATCCTCCCCTCCCCCCTCTATCTCATTCCCACAATCCAAATAATTGCCAAGTCACATCAATTTTTTTGTTTCAGAAATGCCGCTCATATCTGACTCTTTCTTCTCACTTTTTCCTGCCAATGTGTTCATTCTAGTTCTTATCATTCCTGATTTATAATCATGCTATGTTGCTTGAACTAGTCTTTACTCGGTGTCATTAACTCACACTTATTTATTTCTGCTTGATCATTATTTTGGTCTACCAAAAAAGCAGAGGTATTCACATTGCCACCCTTCTTAAAAACTTGCATAAGACTCCTTATGCCAGGTATATAGAACTCAAACTCCTCAGTATGATTCACTTGGCCTGGAATGATCTAAGCCCAAACTGTATCAGAGCCTCCTCTCCCAACACCCTTCTCCATATAAACCTCCAGGCCTGCCCCTATGGACTTCAATAACTGTGTATAGGTGATACTTGCTGCATGCTAGACTCAGTGGCAGACGATGTGTTTACATCAGGAAAATAAAAAGCAAACCTAATCTCTACTCTCATAAAGTTCATAGTCTAGTGACATATGAAGACAGTAATCAATCACAAAGTTGAATGAAGTCTGTTTAAGGAGAGAGAGAAAAGAAACTAAGTGCAAATGCTTCTAGAAAGCAATTGGAAAAAGCCAAAATTATTTTTTTCAACCATTCATTTTGCAATAAATATATTCACTATCTTCTAACTGGAAATCTATTTGCATTTATGTGTTGATTTTTAAGATATATTTGCTGTAAGTGGTGTAAAGCTGCTTATTTTATCTAGCGATACAATCTTGTATTGGAACATCCACCCATCTATAGTTGATGCAGTTACTGATAGAATTAATTTTAAATTTACCATCACCTGATTTATTTTTATTTATTATACTTGTTTTATCTTCCCTTTTTATTTATTGTTACCCCATATAAATTTATTATTTTGATCATTTTTCTCCTGTTTTTTAGCCTGAGTCTCATGCTTTTAGTGACAAAGCTAGATCAGAATTTACCAATATAAACACTGTTGACATTTTGAACCAGATAATCCTGTGTTATCAGAGTCTTTGTTAACAGAGGCTCTCCTGTGCATTGTAGGATTTAGCAGCATCTCTGATGTTTACAGATCAAAAGCCAGCCATATCCTCATTGTTATGAGAAACAAAAATGGCTCCAGATACTGCCAATTGTTCCTTAAAGGAAAAAAAATTAGCCTTAGTTGAAAACTAAACCTCAACTCAACAAATTGTAATGTAAATAAGTGTTGTTTTTTTCTGGACATACAGAGGCTTTTGAGCATTTAGCTTGATTTATCCCTCCTTTCAATTGCTGCAATGTGCCTATTACTACTTTTAACTCTATGTATTTCAAACTGCATAAGATATTAAGGTATTCTATTGGTTTCAACCACTAATATTCATTTAGTCTTAGCCACATAGTTATTTTTACATTGCTCTTCAAATCTTCCTGCAACTCTGAGCTTCTGACCAGTATCAACTTCCTTTTATGGGCAGAATATTCTTATTGTCTCTATGGCCATATACTGGTGATAAATTCTCCTAGTTTTTGTTTGTCTGAAAATCCCCTTCTCTCACTATTATTTTTGAGGAATGTTTTCATTGAGTATAGAACTGCAGGCTGGTATATATATTATATACATAATATATATTATAGATAAACAATTTGAAATTTTATCTCATTCACTTCCTTTATTCATTGTCTCTGTTGAGAAATCTGCTGTCAGTCTAATTATAGCTCTCTGAAAGTAACATTATTTTTTCTAGATTCATTTAAGATTTTCTTGTTTTTTGTTTGTTTGTTTGTTTGATTTTGTTTTCAGCATTTTGGCAGTGATGTGCCTCATTGTTTTTTTCTTTGTATTTATCTGGCTGAAGATTCATAGTGATTCTTAAACCTATGATCTGAAGTCTTTTGTAAGTTTGGAAACATTCTCAAGCAATTTCATGTCAAATATCATTCAGCTTTATTATCTCTCCCCTCCCCTTTGAAACTCCAATTGCATGCACATATATTTTCACAGTATTTCATGTGTTTCTACAGTTAGTGTGTTGTGTTTTCCATCATTTTGTTTCTCCTCAATGCACGCTGTATGTTTTTCATCTGAGCCTTTTTCCATTTCACTGATTTTCTCTCTGAGCTGTGTGTAATTTGCTGATAAATCCATTCATTGAATCCTTGACACTGTTGTGAAATATGTTACAGTTCTCTGATAAATTCCCACAGTTATCTTATTTCTAGAGGACAGTAAGCACAGTTATTTAAACTCCATAACTGATGAACCCACTAGCTAGATTATGGGTAAGTCTATTTATAGTGTCTAATGCTAATTTTGACTTTTAATTACATTGTTTTATTACTCATATGCTTGTATAATATTTGGGGGATTTCGAACACAGTATATAAAATTGCTGAGATTATTTGAGGCCTTGGATAATGCTATCTTCTACCTTGAGGCAGATTAATTCTTCACTATCTTGGTAGCTTTTTCATGTCTTCAAATAAATTTTTTTGTACAAATGTTATTTTTAAAATTATTTATGATAACAGACCAACTTTCCTTAAAAAAATTCTTTAGAACAAATGTTGTGTGGTTCAATCGTACATTACTGGGATGCAGTTTGCAGCAAGTATGATTTATTATGCAAGTTCAAGAACACTGAAAGTGGTTTGTACCATGTTCAACAAGATTAATCCATTGACTCTGCAATTGGTTGTTGCAAAAATACTTATCCTAATTGCTGTAAAAGTTTCTAAATTCTCTCAATCTCTGTATTTTGCTTTCTTCTGTATCTGCAGAAACTGGAGACCCCATGGGAGTGGTGCTGTTATAGACCATATTTAGAGATAAAATGCCCTAAGAGTCAGTAAGGAAACCCTCTAGTTAAAGGAGGTCTAAAATAAGCAAGACCTACTTTGTCTTGAGAAAAATAAGAATATGCTTCAAACTAAATTAACAACATTTCAATAAATACACCAGCTACTCTTTAAAGACTTTGCTCTAAAAAAGATTTAGCAAACATTTGCACAATTATTCCAACGGTAGAGGAAATATTATGCCTTGAGGGTTATTTAAAGCAAACTAGACAACGCCATCTGCCTATCTACGAACACCTCATTAATTCAGAATCTGTGATGACTTGGCCAAGTAAATTAATAATCTTAGAAGAATTGCAGTAAAATGTATAAAACCACTTAAAGAGCTACATTTTCAATCATCCTCAAATACTTTAGAAGCATCTTTTCTTTTATTGAAATAAAAGACTGCTAATTACCAACTCTGTCTATGTATTCTTTATAACAATTCATCTCAAAGAAGTGGAAGCAATCATTAGTGAATTTTTTCTCTTACATATCCACATGAAACTGATTTAAAAGAGAGAAAAAAACTTCTTTTAAAAGGTTCTACAAATTTAGTCAAAACTTCCACCTCCGAGTTAGGCCAAATTAGGAGCTTTAACTAGAATATTACTATATAAAGTACAAAGCTTTTTAGTATGGTACTGAGGAGATCTGCTTTTGTTTGATGGACATCTGTTCCTCCTTTTGGTGATACAAACCCATTTTTTAGGACCTTCTATAAGTCCAAGTGATCTGGACCTCACTACTGAATTCAGTGAGATTTCCTTCTCTCTGTCTACAATGTCCAGTTCAAAGATAGATAGACATGTGACCCACACAGTGAGCCAATATGAACTTGTGCTGAAACTCTTAGGGAAGAAAAAGATTTTTCTGCAGACATTTATAAAGTAAGAGAAATGGAGAAAAGGAGAAGGGAGGGAGAAAGCCTCAGCAGAGAGAGATGTAAATTTAAAGATGCTACACTTCAGGCTTTGAAGATACAGGAAGGGGCCTTGAGCCAAGGAACACAAGGAATATAGCTTGGAAATCAGGGGAGGCAAGTAAATAGACTATCTCCTTCAGCCTCTGGATGGGGAGGGCCCTTGCTGACACCATGTCTTTGGCCTAGTAGTGCTGGGTTTCTGGACTCCAGAATAAATCTGTGGTGTTTTAAGCCACCAACTTTGTGGTAATTTGTTTTGGTAGCAATAGTAAACTAATTCAGAGAGGCAGAGATAGGAAACAGAGACAGGAAAGTCCAAAGGCAGCTCTCAGCCCCCATGCCCATCCCCTTGCATTGGGGGAAGTACCTTTTACATCTTATTTCCCACACCCTGGTGTTGTCAAACTCAAGCACTCAGAGAAAAATAGAGAAAGGGTTGGTACAAAGGAGCTGACCCTCTCTGAGGTGAGGGCTACCTGCACTTCTAATAGTCTGTCATTTCGGGCTACTCATGTTCATTACATACTTATTAAAGTTTCAACTGTATTTTTCCTGATTCTTCCTCCACTACTTGCACCAGAAATGACAGAAGCAATGGGTCTCTTCTCTACTATCAAGTGTTTGTTACTTATGTGGTTTAGTTGACTTAGGTTTTCCTTCATTTCAAGCTTCATGATGAATTTTGAAAAGATGACTATTCTTATCAGGTCTGTTTCATTTGTTAATGTAAGGATGATGGTCTCTTGTGAACTTTACATCCTAATTAGAATCTAAAAGGCTATCACACATTTTTTTCTGCTTTTGATAATGACAAGTTTATAAATATTTCTGTCAAGAAAAATTGAAAAAAATGTGTTCTAAAACTGATGAAATGTACCAAGATATCAGAAGTTCTGAGAACCTAAAGCAGGGTAAATACAAGGAAACCCATCCTAGACACATATAGCAAAACAGCTGGAAAATAACAAAGTAAAAGATAAAATACAAAAACATCAGAGGTGAACAAGACATATTCCCTTGAAAGATGCAAAAATAAGGCAGACATCTGTCTTCTCACTGGCAATAATGGAAATCAGAAGTTAACAGAATTTGTATTTAAAATGCAGAAAGGAAATAGTTTCCAAGCTAGAATAATCTATTTCAAAAATAAAGGTAAAATACAAGCATTTCCAGACAAACAAAACTAGCAAATTAATTAACAGCAGACCAAAGTTAACAGAAATATTGGCGAGGTCCTTCATGAGGAAGAAAATGATGATTTTTTTTAATGCAAAAAGGAATGAAAAATAATAGAAAAGATAAATATGTTAATAACTATAAATAAAAAGTGGATATATAAAAGCAGTAATAATATCTTATGGAGGTTTCAACATACACCAAATTAAATTTTGAAGCAGCCACAGATCAGGTGGGAAGTCCGTGCATTAGACTGAAGAATCACATCTATGGAATTTTGTTGCTCCTTTCATGAACTGGTGGAGTTTCTTTTGCCAGCTTCAGACCTGAGGAGACTTCTGACTTGCTGTGGGAGTAGAATGTGGAGGAAATAGACTTATTTTGGTTCTGGAGCCCAGGCCTTAACAGACTTTGACGCTTCTCCTTCATTCTCTTGGAGTAGATTTTTCATGTATGTAAGAAAGCTCGAGCTAGACTACTGAACAAGGAGAGACTCCATGGAGAGAGAGTTCTGGCCAACACCCAACACCAAGTGTCTAAACACTTGAAGACTTCCCATCTGGGACTCAATCGAGACACCAGATCTCCGGACCCCATGAAGGATAGACAGAAGAACCACCCGGCTGAGCCCAGCTAAATTGCAGAATTGTGAGCAAATGAATCATTGTTATTTTAAGTCAGTAAGTTTTAGGGAAACTTACTATATGGCTAACCAAACTAATGTAATATATAATAATAAGATGAGTTCATTTTAGCAATGGTTTAACCCCTAGAAGTTTCAAAGTTTTATCAAATGTGACCAGCTTAGCATTTACTTTAACATTGCAGGGAATTTTGCCAACATTTTAACAAAATTTTTCAAGAGGGTTAAAGATATTTGTTAGCCTTTTAACCTGTAGTAGGAAATAATTTGTAAAGTAATGGGCAGCCTTAGAAAAAAGTTTAAAGGCGACAGCATGCTATATTCCACTCATAGACAAGAGACTGATGCACGTTTTTAAAGAATTTGGCAACCAAACCAAAATTCAAAACACCACACCACCAGGGTAAAGAATTTATTTCTTTTCATCAATCTTCCTTATGAGTTCCACTTTAATAATAGAGGAAATAAAAGTTTAACTTTAATTTAATTAGGATATAATAGATTAATTTAAAACATCTCTCAAGGTAATTCAAGTGCTTTAAAATGACTTAATTTGTTTCAGACCTGGCCCCTCTTCCAGCTATTTCACTTCAGGATGGCATTTGCATGTAACCTATGAGGCTTAAAAAAACCTCATTTTAATGTTTTCCAATTAAGAAACTTGGTAAAACGGGGCCCCTGTTGTGTTGCTGGTCCCCGCTGCGCTACTGTGGCTGGTGTGCAGGATCTGCTCTGCTCTGTAGATGCGTGCTGCGGCGCTTTGTCCAAGTCCCGGTCGTTCCTGCCCAGCTCAGCTGGATCACACACAGCCTGGCGGCCCCTGCTGCCGATTCAGCCTTACCTTCATTCTCATTGGTTCTGCAGCCCCCCAAAGACCGGGCTGGTACTGCCAGTCTGCCCCAGAGTCAGGAGGTCCGCCTGCAGTCTGGCTTTGATGAAAACCCAAAGCACCCCTGTGAAGGGCATCACCATGGTAGAGCTTTCAGCAGGCTCCACGCGCACTCGCGCACTCGGGGGAGCCTGTGGGACTCTCAGGATTCCTCCCTCGACTTGAGAATACTAAGTCATTCTCACCCACTCGGTCTAACCATGTGCTTTCCTCAGGTTAATGCAAGGGGATCCTAAGATCCAGTCTCCCGAACTCCTGCTGCCCTGCTGTCAGGTTTACCCACGTCTTATCTAACCTGCCCCCATCTCAGACTTCGGTCCAAAAAAGGCAGATTAAGATACAAGTGGCGTAACTCCATTTCTCCCCATTGTATTTCCTTGGCCTTGCAATAATCCCCCAGAGAGACAAGAGCCTGGCTTTCCTCTTCTTTGCGCCTGACCAGGGGGGTTCCCTGAGTCCTAACTTCTCAGATCTACTTCTCCTCTTCCCCTAAGGACATTGTGTGAGACAAGATGCAGGGATGGAGAAACCGGCACAATGACTAGGGAGCAAAACAGAGAACACCTCAAAACCTGCTCTTTACATTTCTATTTCAACAAGTAGTTATCTGTAGGCCCATCTGTTAAGAGTCTGGGGTTTCTCAGCCGGACTACCTAGGATCAAATCTCTCTGAATCCACTCTCAGTAGTGTGACTTAGGGGAAGTTTCTAACCTTGACACACCTCAGTTTCCACACCTGTAAAATGGAGATATTATAGCATATACTTCATGGAATGGTCAGAATTAAGTGAATTAGGTTAGGAATGCTTGGAAATGACGCTAATGCTTTGTCAACTCACCTCGATCCCTACGTAACGACCGACTCCGAATCTGTCAGAGCTCTGCCTCCAAATTAAGACACAGGAACAATTCAGTCATTTGAAGTGATACTATTTCAGACACTATTTCTGCTTTCAGCCTGTACAAGTTGTTATTGGAGCTTGAGAGAGGCTGAGTTATTTGTTTTTTAGTGTTTTTTCCCCCAGGGTTTGACCTTCCCTTGTACTGGGGTTTGAAATCAATCTGCAGTAAGCTTTGTTATTTGCTTTGACTCAGCGTGGGATAATTGTTATTTAAATAGGACAGTAGGTGTGTGCTGGAAGATGCTAGGTAAAGCACCAAGGAAGTAAAAAAACAACAACAACAAATAACCCTGCCTTTGAATTGTTTACTGTTCTATTATGGGAGACATAGAAAATCACGGAAAAAAAAAAACCAGACTAGAAATGAGTCAGTTCCAAGAGGTAAGTAGCCATTTACAATTTTGCTGAGCAGATGCAGTTCCATCTGAAACAGAATTTGCCAATTAAGTCTGAGACTAGATGATGGTATATTGGGCTTTCTGCTCCCCATTGCCTCCATCTAAAACAGGGGTGTCAAACTCATTTTCACTGGGGCTACATCAGCTTCGCATTTGCCTTCAAAGGGCCGAATGTAATTTCAACTCCTTAACAGTTAAGGAGTAGTTACATTTATACAGTCTTAAAATGATTTCAGACTCAATGGAGGACTTAACTAAGTGATACCCCAGTAGTAGAAAAAAATACTGATGTCTAGGTACCTCACTTAATTACAGTATTACAGAGAGTGATGGAGAAAGGGTCTGGAGAGAAATAAGCTCGGAGCTTGTAAAACCTGGGTGCTGCATTTGACACCTCTGCTGAGTAGAGGTTACCAATACATCCCAGCCTGAGCACCAGGTACCCAGGCAGATCTGCTTTGTCCCTTTGTGAAGTCTGCTCAGCAGAGTGAATTAAAGCAGCATCTTTGCAGGATCCATTCTCACTATGCAGCTGCATGCTCAGCAGAGCCGTTCTTAAGGATGATCCACTCTGCAAAATTTTATAGAGACTAATTTTATTGTTCCTTTTTTCTTCTTTAGGTAAGCTTAGCTAGTGCCCTTTAAAAAAATAAAAAGAAATCGTTAGACTAGCTCTGCTTTTCAATGTCATGTTTCTGCACTTTCCTTTAGTAAATATCCACATGTAAATACAGTGTCAAAGAATAAGGTAAAACAAAACAAAACCCCCACAATCACGTATCAGTGAATCAACCCAAGAGACACAACAATCACATAACTATCTCCACTTGACAGATGATGAAACTGAGGGAAAAGGAGGCTATTGGAAAATAGGAGCCTATATTTAAATTAATTGTAAGTAATTGTTTTTTACTCATTAAAATTCAACATTATTTCATGATAGTTATGAGATAAAACAAAAGACAGTACCATCTTCAGGAAGCAAAAGTATACACTTTTTATGTATTCTAATGTCTCCTTTTTATGTTTTCATTTTACCCAAGTGTTTCTAGAAGATGCTTGCCTTTTCTGGAGAGTTGTTTTCAGTGTATGTTGATTTCAGATGTTTACAATCCTGATTACTTGTTATGGCATCTTTTTAGAGTAGTTTTATTCATACAGGTCACTGCACAACTGAGACAAAACAGAAGAATGATCTGCTGGTCTGCCATAATAATAAAGGAGAATTTAAATTATCAGTGTGAGAAAATGTTGAGAAATTGAGTTGGGAACTCAGTTCAATCCACTCACCCAACTAAGAAAAGAAAATAGTTTTTGAAAACAAATAGCTTGGAGCCATAGAGAACATAGAAAGAATTTCTATTTGCTTTGTTTTTCTTTATGAAGCAATAACCATATGTGCAGCCAAGAGAAAGAACTATAAAAATTTCAGAAAAAGAACAACAACAACAACAAAAAAACAGCCTAATTTACTTAAGGGTAGATTTATTCAGCTGCTTGAAAAAGAGGAAAGATGTGACCAGTAGGCCAATTGAAGAGTCATTAGCTTCATAAACAGAGATTACGAATACCAGGGGAGCTATCTGTCTTCATAACAATGAAATCGGGCTGCACGTCCGCTTTGGTAAATGTTAGGGGTGTCTCTTCCTAGTGGGCATATTTCCAAAAGAACATACTCTCCTTCTAAATAAAATGAAATCAGTAGTAAATAAATCGTAGGAGATTATATATGAAAAGGATTTTTCAATCCTACTTTCAGTCAAGCAAATGGCTTTGGAATATTTCATTGTTTCTGGTTTATTTATACACTGAGTCCTCAAAGAAGCCTTCTGTATGTTGCTCATACTATTCACTTCCTGGAATGTCCACTTTTCTAAATTCAATTCAAGAAAAATATGTTTTTGAGTATTACTCATGTGCCACTCAATGTCAAGTGGGAATATAAGAAGGAATAAGACCTGCTTCCCGCCTTCATGCCCTTTGCCACATTGAACTTTCATTCTCCTTAAATGCTACCACAATTTCTACCTCATTCATGAATTCTTTTAAATTATTCCATCATAGCATGCATTTCCCATATGAAATCCTATTAGAATATGCAGGAGAGCATTTACTTTTGCTGTGAGTTTTTTCCAGATCCATTTGATTATCTATTTATTCAGTCAATAGTGATCATCTAATACCTACTGCCATAACAATGAGAAAGACAGACAAGGACCCTGCTCTGAAAGTGGTTATATTCTAGCATAGGAAAGCAGACAATAAGTATGGAAACAAATAAGTAAGAACACCTGAACTATTGATAGGAACTATGAAGCAAAGCCATTGAATTGAGTGATGGGAAGGAGAAATAATTTAAGTAAAGGGAGCTAACATTCACGTAGCACTTATTCAAGTCAAATACAAACATTCTTTTAATAAAGAGGCCTGCTATTAGATTTAGGGCCCACCATAATCCAGGATGATCTCATCTCAAGATTCTTAATTATATTTGCAAAGACCCTTTTTCCAGATAAGGTCATATTCGCAGGTTCTCAGTGGACAACATCTTTTGTTGGCGGCCACCATTCAATCCACTACAAGTCATAAAGGAGCTTCTGAAGTAGCTGCTATTGCTGTCCTCTTCCAGACACTGATGCTCTTGTACAGAAAGAGTAATTGCTGTGGTCCCTGAGCCAGTATGTGGTGGAGCTGGGTGTGAACTGAGTGGCCAGGGTCAGTGTGCTTACCCACTATGCCATATGGTGTCAGGTCATGGTGCTCTGCAGGCACAGCATCTTTGTTAAGATCTGAGTAACAAGAGAGAGCACTCTAGGTAGGAGGAAAGGCCATTGAGAGTATAGTAGTTTTATCTTCTCAATTAGGTGGCATCAAAGTTATGAAATGCTCCCACATTCTTAGATGCTCCTACCAATCAGTTGGGGTATAAGAGCCTCCCTTTGGATCCTGGTGGCCTTGTGACTGGACTTAACCAACTGAGTTCAGTGGAGGTGATGCTATGGGACCTCTGAGGCTGGGCCATAAAAAAGGATGCAGCTTCCACAGTGCTGACTCAGGCTGAGAGTCCTAAGCCACCATGTGGCTTAGGCTGTCATGCTGTGAAGAAGCTAAGTCATGTGGAATGGCCACCTGGACGCAGTCCATTTGGGAATAGTAATCCTCAAGTCCTCCTGGCCCGGGGACCTGACATGTGAGTAAAAAGCCTTGAGATGATTTCAGTAGCCAGCTGTGACATTATCTCCAGCTTATGCATCTTTCCAGGCCAAGACTTTATACAGCGAAGAAACAAGCTATGGTGTTACATCATGTCAAAATTTTTGGCCCATGGAATTTGTGAGCATAGAAAAGACGTTGTTGTTTGCCACTAGATTTGGTGCTTTTGCTCTATAGCGAGTAGTTACTGTATATAGCTATGCCTTTTCTTCTCCCTGGTCTCTTAAATCACCTCCCATAGGGCTAAATGCAGAATAGGTACAGGGTGGTCTCATAGAGAAGAAAAAAGTCAGATATGTATCAGCAGTTGGTCAAAAGACCAGAAATCACTACAGCTATTTTAGGTAGGAAGAGAATTAAGATAGTAAGCTGAAGGCATACAAACTTTTGGAAGAACTGAAGGAAAAGAAGGTCAAGAATTTGACTGCTGATTTTTAGAAACTCAGAAAGGGCAGGAGAGCAGAGAAGCTGACACCCAAGGACTCCACTGCCTGCAGCACAGAAGCTGGTGTTTTGCAGAGTTCACGAGGACACCACTGCAAACGTCTCATCTGCTGTCTGCCCATGTGTCAGCCAGGAGCTGCTGCCAGAAAATAATGGCTTACCTTTCCCTCTCACCTTCCAAAGCTGGGTGAGTGACAGTCATTGGTTAAATCTACTCCATAAACTAGATACTGCATACAGGCAAGGCGTTAAGGGGACAGGAATGGTGCTATGATTCAACAATAAATGGTATCGACTGTCCCTTTGGATTCTCAGCATCCATATATGACCTTATACACATTTTTAAACTTCAGAATGACAAGACAGCATCATTTTTCTGATGAATGCGATCCCATTATCCATCATATAAATAATGACAAGTTCATCCTCTCTCCAAGTCAGGAAACACAAAGTCTCCATTTCTGGATGATGATCATTCTTCTTATAGCCCAATTATAACTTTTTTACCCAATTTAAAGACTACATTATAAGATAAGTACCACCAACACCCTTAATACAAAGAGGAGATAAAATAGAAATTGGTAAAGAATATATGTTTAAATATATAAACACACATTTTAGCATACACATAATATACACATATACACATATATATGACCTGCAAAAAAGAAAATGCATAACTACTATAGTCTTTAGTTCCATGACTGTGGCTGCATGCTCCCTATGCACTTAGCCTGAGTGAATGAAGCATTAGTGGTCTTGATTGTACCGAATTGCTTTAGTCTTCTATTGACTATGACCTAGAGGCACTGAAGTATGAAGAGGGAGTCCCATATGATTCTCTGGACTCGAAAAGACTCCTCTAGATCCCTATTGGGTAGCAGCAACCTTACTTGTCTTTCAAAATCAGGATCAATCACCCAGATAACAAACTAACTGCCTTTCTTAACTGTTTTAACATTGGCATGAAAAACTCAAATGACTAGCTGACATCCAAGACTTCTAGTCGATGTAACCTTTGGGGTGTACCTGGTGGGCAATTTCTCCTTTTGCCGCTAAAACCCCAAAAGCAGCAGACCCATGTATGGCAGGGATAGGGAGCACCACTTTTCAAGTAGACTATTAGGGATAACTGTCTCTGCAGTGGGAAATTTCTGGGAGTGGGGTGCTGAAAGCAATATTCTGGACTCCTTTCTCAGTCTTAGCTAGAGACCATTTCATGGCTCTCATTAGCAAGTTTTTGTAGCAAATCTTAATTATCACTTCCTGTCGCAATTCCCTCTTCAGTGACATTTCAGCAGTTTCCCTCTTGGTCCTAGTTTTGTGCACATTTCTAGGCGGTTCAGTTTAATTACATTTCTCTCACTTTCTTAACTGGTCATATTTTTTCACTTTGGTGAAAAGGTGGAAGTCATTTTATTTCCATCCTTTTAATTCTAAGACCTTTCTTTATATTCTAGTTATGGGAGAACCATAAATCGGTCAGAGGCTCCAAGAATATACCTCACTGGATTGGATGTATCTCAAGCCTGCAAGGTATTGTCAGCCGTTCCAATATTCTGTTCCACAAATCAAACTGCTTAGTTGCTTTTGGGTGATTTGGTATATGGCAAGCCGGTGAATGCCAAAGGTATGAGCCAATGCCTGGCTTCTGAGCTGTAAAGTAAAAGTAATATTGTGTGGGACATCATAATAGTGAATGAGGCATTCAACCTATCCATATATCCACATCTTTGCCAACACATTATATTTTGTCTTTTTGGTAATAGCCATTTGAGCAGGTGAGGGGTGATGTCTCATTGTGGTTTTGATTTGCGTTTCCCTGATGATTAGTGATGTGGAGCATCTTTTTTATATGTCTGTTCACCGTTTGTATGTCTTCTTTTGAGAAATATATATTCCAGTCCTTTGCCTATTTTATAATTGGATTATTTGTTTTGTTGTTACTAAGTTGTTTAAGTTACTTATATATTTTGGTTATTGGCCCCTCATCAGATGTATGCTTCGCAAATGTTTTTTTTCCCATTCGGTACGCTGTCTTTTCATTCGGTTGCTTCTTTCCTTTGCTGTGCAAAAGCTTTTTAGTTTGATGTAATCCCTGTAGTCAATTTTTGCTTTTGTTCCTTGTGCGTTGGGGGTCATATCCCAAAAATCTTTGCCCAGACCACTGTCAAGAAGCTCCTTCCCTGTTTTACTCCAATAGTTTATGGTTTCAGATCTGACACTTAACTCTTTAACTCATTTTGAGTGAATTTGGTGTATGGAGTGAGCTAATTGTCCAGCTTCATTCTGCATGTGCAAGACTAGTTTTCCCAACAGCACTTATTTCCTCTCCTTGCTGTGTGTCCTCAGCACCTTTGTGGAAAATCAATTTGCCGTAAATGCCTGGAACTATTTCTGGGCTCTCCATTCAGTTCCATCGATCTATATGTCTGATTTAAAGTCATTCATTACTAGAGCTTTGAAGAGTATTTTGAAATCAGGTAGTATGATGACTCCAACTTTGTTCTTTGTAGTCAAGATTGCTTTGGCTATTCATGATCTTCTGTGGTATCATGAATTTTTGAATTTTTTTCTATTTTTATGAAAAATGCCATTGGAATTTTGATAGGCATTGCATTGCAGCTGTAGATCACTGAGTAGTACAGACATTTTTACAATAAAATTCTTCCAATCCATATACACTAGATAGTTCACCATTTAATCATGTGTTCTTCAATTTCTTTCATTAGTGGTTTATCATTTTCAGTTCAACCTCCTTGGTTAAATTTATTCATAAATATTTTAGTTTTGGGTGCTATTGTGTATGAAATTATTTTCTAAATTCCTTTAATTTTTTGTATAGTTTGTTGTTAGTGTACAGAAATCCAGCTGATTTTTGTACGTTGACTTTGCATTCTACAACTTTATGGAATTTATTAGTTGTAACAGTTTTTTAGAGCAGTCTTCAAGGTTTTCTATACATAAGACCATGTTCCCTGCACATAGAGATGGCTTCACTTCTTCCTTTCTAATCTGGGTGCCTTTCCTCCTCTCCTAGTTGCTCTAACTAGGGCTTTCAGCACTAAACTGAGCAGAAGTGGTGAGCGTGGTGTCCTTGTTCCATTCCTCATTTTAGAAGAAAAGCTTTCAGCTTTGTGCAGTTTAAAAGTATGATGTTAGCTGGGACTTATTATATATGTCCTTTATTATGCTGAATTCCATTCCTTCTATACCTAATTTGTTATGAATTTTAATCCAAAAGCTCTTTTCTAAACATAGCTCTCAAATCTGTTTTATATAATTTATCACTCCCTGTTTCTCTCTTAATAGAATGAGTTTTGCCTTGAGGAGATCAGGCTAAAATGCACCGCATCTTTAACCTGTTCATTGCCCCAAGGCTTGATCTTCATGGAATTTAACTGCTCAAAATATTTCTTAATTATGTCTTCTACTCTGTGCAGTATAGAAGCAATTGTTTTGTCCAGTCCTTCAAGATTTTTATTATGGACTCTTTTAAAATCGTTTCATTTCTGTTGGCAAACTGGCAACTTCCAATCTCTCATGATTTATGAATACACTAACATGAAGTGCTCTGTCACTTTCCCCAGGGCTGCTGGCATAGGAGGTGTATTGCCATCGTCCAGTTCATTACATGAAGCAGTTGTACCAAATGTTTGTCACCGCGTAACAAGGGTCAGGCTTCCACTTCTGTCATGAGTTTCATGTCCCTTGCCTTCTAACCACTAAATTAAAGATGCTGTTTTCAAGGTCTTGTTATAGCAGCACTTTACTTCTAGTCTCCAGTGCTGTATTAGGGGAAATCACATTAGCTGGTAGAATAACTAATGTCAGAACTTCAGTGAGTTAACACTATAAAACTTTTAAATTTAATCATTCAATGTCCAGCGAGGTTGGAACAGGGCTTGCTTCATGATGTCATTTAGAGACTCAAGCTTTTTCCATTTTCTCACGCCAGCTTCTGGGTTTGCCATGAGGAGAGGAAGTGAATAGAGAGCTGCACATGGTATATCGCTCTGCACTGGGCGTGCGTCACGTCTGTTCCGTCCTGCTGGCTGAAATCCTGTCACGGGGCCAAATGTTATGGGAAGGCTGGTGAATGCATGCCCACGAGGAAAAAGAAAGAGGTGCCATGACCAGTCCCACAGTGGGTTCAATCTCAGTTCTACCACTGAGTAGCTCTGCAGCTTTCTGAGGGAGTTTCTCCATCTGTCAAATGATATTTGTAGCACCACACTGCTTTCTTATGGAAAATTCTAAACCCAGCCAAACTATTAATCAGATAAAAGTAAAATGAAGATGTTTTTAAAGTTGTAAAAAGTGGTAAAGACTATTTTTCCTTTTATTCCTTGAAATTAAGAATGGATAAATGACTAATTCTGGCCAATGGAATATAAGAGGTAAAGTCTCTCAGCTCTGAAATGAGATGGTGAAAATCTCCTGTTCCCCAATCCCTCAGCTCCTTTGACTTTAGAATTTAACTGTTATGTCAATAAAAGATGGTAGCATGTCTGTCACCTTGGACTCCTGAATAATTTTATAAATTAGTTGAGAAATAGAACACTGTGCCAACTCACACTGCACATGTATCATGAATGAGAAGAAACATTTGCTGGACTAAACAACTGAGATTTAATGGTTAATTTGTTTACAAACCCTGATGATCCTCAGTCAGAGTTGACATTGCTCCTCAGGGGACAATGAGAGATGTCTTAAAATATCTTCGGTTACCACATCTGAGGGAGGTGCTATACTAGGTAGTAGGTAGGGACCAGGGATGATACTAAACACTCTACAATGCATGGGATCTCCTTCCACAACAAAAAGTTATCTGGCCCTAATGTCCATGGTGCTGAAGTTGAGAAAGCATGATAGTCTATTATGAAAAATAAACATTATCTCAAAAACTGTTTCCTGCAGTTTTTCTGGGTGAAACTACTGAAGGATGTGCCTCCACCAAACAGAGATATAAAGGAGAAATGAGATTCAGGAAACAAAGGAACGGACCCAGAAGGGAGGGAGTGCATAGGTGAAGGTGAAGGTGAAGGCGCCGTCCCACAGGCGGCAGGTCTACAGGTCAGCTGGATGAAATGCAAACAAGAATAAAGCATTTCAGGAAGGAGTCCCTCTGGAGGAAAAAAATGATATGCTGCTTGATGAGTTTGGAGGTATTAATAGCAGCCTTCAAGTTGTGTTGAAAAGTTTGGGGATTAATTAGTGATATATTCAGAGAAAATTAAGCCATTAAAAAATTAGGCGATTATTTATTCCAAACAGATTTGTGCAAAAAAAATTTTAAAAAGAGGGTGGGAAATAATGTATGCTATGACAACATGGTACAATAAATAGAAAAAATGGGAATTGCATTTAAATTTCTTAATAATAATTTAAAGATATTGATAAAACCTAAGTGCATCATTTAATTGTATTGTCAGGCTAGGGAGAGGGGAACTGTGTGCCTGAGAGTGTGTTTATGTGTAGGAGGAAGGAAGAGAGAGGAAGTTAAAAAGTTAAATGCTCATCTTCTCTCCTAAGAAATAAATGGATAATGTTTAAAATGGAAAAATCAGGCCCTGGCTGGTGTGGCTCAGTGGCTTGAGTGCCATCCTCTGAATCAAAAGTCACTGGTTTGATTCCCAGTCAGGGCACATCCCTGAGTTGTGGGCCAGGTCCCCAGTAGGGGGTGCACAAGAGGCAACCACACACTGATGTTTCTCTCCCTCTCTTTCTCTTTCCCTTTCCCTCTAAAATATATATAAATAAAATCTTTAAAAAAAATAAAATGAGAAAATCAAGCAAGAGAAATGTAGGCATATTAGTCAGATATATGAGTGTAACTTTTTAAAAAAGCAAAAAATAACTTTAATTACTTTTGTAGAGATGGAAATTAAAAGAGTCCTTGGCTGAGGACCCTTATTTTTAATAATAAGCTTAATGGTACCACTTAATATTTTACACTATGACCATATATTATTTTTGGCAAACACAAAATAGTTTTACAAAAGTAAGGGCAAAGTAAATCAATTTTCAGGCATTAAAGTGATATCACACATAGGAAAATCTTTTGTTATGTGTAAATTGCTATGTGAAGGCTAGTCATGGGGACCATCAGAGCTGATGCTGTTGATAAAGGATGCCAGGCTCCCACATGGGTGGTGTCTCATGTAGGACTAAGTACCACCATTGTTATTCAACTACTTCTCAGGAAAGGAGATGGGGTTCCTGTGAATCACCCAACAAAACTTTACTCAGTGTCTGCCTTGTGGTAGGTGTGAACCCTGCCCTCATCATCCATGTAGTGCAATAGGGCTGTATGAACTTGATCACACAAGGCCTGATTTGATTTAGGACACTTCTTGACCGGAGGTGTTCTCGGTTGGCCCCATTTCTTAAATTTTCTTTTATTGGCAGCTTTTTAATTTATACAAAATATTAATTGATTTCTCTCCAACGACCCCAAGCCTCCTGCCAATCTTCCACATTTTCAAAATCATAATTAATGGAATTTATTACTTATACTTCCATTCAGTTCTTATTTTTTCCCTATATTTTAGTCAGCTCTGTTGTTGTCTTTCACTCACACTTAGGATTGTAAATATAATTCATATTGCAGCACAGCAAAGTGGTTAAGAACATGGGCACTGGAAAGAGAACATGTGAGTTTCAGTTCAAACTCTGTTACTTTCTAAGTCTGTGTGATCTTTACAAAGTTCCTTAATTTCTCTGTGCCTCATTTTCTTCATCTATAAAAGGGTGATGATAAGAGCACCTGCTTTATAATCTTGACATAAGGACCAAAAGAATTAATAAATGTAATGCTAATAACTGTTTATAGTACATAGTAACGCTATAGGAACGCCAACAAATATTATTATAGCCTATATCAAAACTATATAATTATTAGTTTTTGTTGTTATCATTAATTTTTTATTGGTACTTGGACAGCACCAAGCACTGAAAATGTCAATAAACCTGACTGAAGTACAGAACGTGTTTACAATGATTTGAATCAACTTCCATCCACCCCCACTCTTGACATGTAAGCCATGACGAAATTGTACCAGAGGCGTGGAAACAAGGAACAGACTGGCAGCAACCAGAGGGGAAGAGTGAGGGCAGAGGGATAGGGGTGGGAAGAAGGGAAAGGGCCTAGTCAAGGAACGTGGATGAATGACCCATGGACATGGACAACAGGGTGGGGATTGACTGTGGGAGCGGGACTGGGCTAGGTGGAGGATGGCAAAGGGGGAAAAAGGAGACAACTGTAATAGAATAACAATAAAATATTTTTAAAACAAAATGCAGTTTAAAAAATGCAACTGGCACACATCCAAGGCAAGATGACCCAATCAATCTCAGTGTTCCTCAACCCAGCATTTGATGGATTTACTCCTGGAACATTCTAAAAAGATCTACTCCATAGAATCTACACCACTCTGACTTTCTCTGCATTGAAACAAGCTGAGTGGTGCAGGCCTCAGGGCCTGGGGGCCCCAACCTGGAATGCAGCAGTGCCAGAGTTACCTCTTCCGTCCACACTCAGCCAGGCTAACATCTGTCAGCTGAAATACTTAAATAGCTCCATCTTAGAGGTCTCAGCACTTAATTACACCACCTACTGGTCTGTCACACAACATCCACTTCTTTTTTTTTCCCATTACGCTCACCCACTTCTGTAAGGAGAAAACTATATGTATTTGTATGTGTGTGTTTCATGACTGTTGAACGTGAGGTCTCTGAGGATGGGAGCTGCTGTTTTCTTCCCACTTTCCATGCAGTACCTCGTTCGGTTCTGGACACATACGACAGCGTTTTAAAGGAAGATACACTTCTTTCAAACACGGAAAGTGCAGTCAGTTTCATAAAGGTGGTGATTTGTGGGCTAAACTTGCAAATGGGTTAATGTCATAATTTTTCTAGAATAACATGAGACTAAATAATATTTGTGCATGATTAAAATGTGCTGGAGCTTTGGTTTTAAATTCAGGTTGAATTATATTATTCCATTAAAACTAGAATTAAAATTACTGAAACATAAACATTTCACCTGCATACTAAGAAATACCCCAGAAAGCATATTGAAAAATACTTTTCTATTTTCTTGAATTACCAGTGTTTAAAAAATACACAAGTGTTTGAAGAACAATGGCAACTCTGCACCATCTATGTTTCTAAAATAAAAAAACTTAAATCTAGTTTCCTGTCTAAAGAACATCATATATAAAGTCGAATAATAGTTGCGTTGATCATAAACACCTGTATTCTCTGATAGCTTATCATGGGCAAACAGGTGAATATCGAAAAGCTCAGCTGACTTAGACACATGCTTGTTTATGTCTAATAGTGCCCCAAATTGAGATGTTTCAAGATCTCCTAATACTTGACATTCAAAGGGAAACAGGCCATAACTTTGCTCACCCCCAATGTCCCCACACAGTCATGTCTTCTTAACTGTGACATGTTCATTCATCAGCTCTGGTGTCACCAAAGACACGGAATATTATTTTTTATAAATAAGTATGCTATACACAGTTGTCTAGCTTATCACCCTTGTGTTTTAAGACAAGGTTTTTAAAATGACTCCTTGATTGACATGAACGCTCTCAAAAAAAGAGGTCCATCTTTTAACGGTGTGAACTGAGCACAAATTACATATTTGATGAGAAATTGTGATTTGATTATTACATTTGACTATGTTCTGAGTGCAGGGCAGGTGTGCTCTGTATTACATGATCTCTTTGGCTGAAGGGCATGGGGAATCAGCCAGAGTAGTTGTGATTAAAGTGCAGATTCACGGACTTCCTGTCAGTGTGGGAAATGGTCCTGCTTGTGTCAGGCATACAGGCCCTGGGGGGATGTGAGGACCACTGACTCTTTCATAAGCTGAAACTGCTGGAATCAGTCCCATTTCATCATCTACTAAGTGTTCACAATGATACTTATTATTCAAGAAATAGAAAAGTGCTTAAGGATAGAAAGATCATTATAATTTTATGTACTCATTATGTTATTTTATTATTATAATAGATGTATTTACTATAGAATAATTATAATACTTATACAAATATAATTAATAAATTCAAATTATCATTAAATCTCACCAGCCAAAGGGTATCTTATGCACAATTTCTTGTATTTAGGTATTGTTATTGCATGCTGACTACGTTCCAAGGCACTATTCTAATTCTTGGGACATCCTCACAGAAGTCACATTCTAGTGGGGGTAGGGATGGTACAGGGTAGCAAGCAGGGGATGAGAAGATAAGCAATAAAAAAGAAACAGAATACATAAGCACGTCACTCAGTATATTAGGTGACATTCTTAAATGATGAGGTGCTATGGCCTATTGATGGAGCCAAGGAGCAAAGGAAAATAAATTTGTGAGATTGGTGGTCAGTTTTGGAAGGAATCTTTCACATAATATCCTTCAGGTCTAAACTAAAGAAGGAAATAGAATTTATATTTACTGGGAGGCCCATCCTAAACTTGTGTGCACCTTGGCTTCCCTCCTCAAATTTAATAATTCACTAGAGTGATTCACAGAATACAAGGTTTTGTTTTCCTTGACACCACTTCTGACACCAAATACGTCAAGGTTTTCTATACCAACAACCAATTTTTCAATTCTCTGATACCACCTGCATATTCCGCAGATCGACTCCATTCCTACACTAGCTAACTGTAGTGCCTGATTCCACAGGGTTAAGGGTTCAGTTCTTCAAGATTGCTCCTTCTTCAGATGTGTTGCAAATGGGGTGCACAAGCTGCCCACATTCTGCCCAATTAACTACAAATCAGGGGTTCCCTCATCAGATTTAATAATTTACTGGAATGACTCAGAACTTTACTTACTGTTGCCCTTCTATTGTAAAGGATACAACCCAGGAACCATCAAATGGAAGAGATGCACAGGAGACGGTTTGGAGGGTGGGGCATGGAGCATCCGTGCCCTTCTAGCACCTCCACATGTTCACCAATTTGAAAGTTCTCTGAACCCTGTCATTTAAGGGTTTTTATGGAGGTTTCATTAGTAGGCATGATTGACTGAATCATTGGCTGCTGGTGATTGAGCTCAATTTCTAACCCTTCTCCTTGGAGAAGTGGGAAAGGAGCATGATGGGGGGTGGGGCTGCTAAAAATTCTCACCCTCTTATCATGATTGCTCTATCTGTAACCAGCCCCAAACCTGAAGCTATCCAGGGGTTTCCAAACATCAGTCATCTCATTAGCATAAGACATTCATCACTTCAGAAATTCTAAGGTTTTAGGAGCAGTGTGTCAGGAATTAGAAAAAAGATGAAGTATTTTTCTATTATTATTCTGCAGGGAGAGTCTCTGAGAAGCCCAGTAGAGGTCTTGAGCAGATAAGCCAATTCTAATCTCCCTCAAATACAGAAAAGCTCATGGATGTGGTGCCCACCCAGCCACATGAGGCTATGACCTTTCTCTCCTGATTCCTTACCTCCATGGATGTACCTTAACGGGCCAGGAGCTCAGCTACTTAGAAGGCAAAAATCTAATCAAAGATAGTGAAGAAGCCAACTGCCTTCCTCTTCCCCAGTGAGGCTTTCTGATCTGAAGCAGCACAAGCTGGGAGGAGAGGAGGGGCTCTACATGTATTTACAGATCAGAGTTCTGATTATGATGCTAATGACTAGACATTTTCATTATTGAAATGAGACAGCTCTAAGGAACTAAATAGGATGAAAAAGCTATGGTATAAATCTAAGTTTTCATCCGGGGGTATGGAAAAAATAGCCCATAAAGCAGATATGGGACAATGGAAGAAAGGATGAAATTATTTTGTTGGCATTTTACCACATTTGGCTAAGCCAATAAAAGGTTTATATTACTATTAGGTAGTTGACTTTTGTTTACAGACTGTGATCCCATACATTGATCCAGGGGGATACTTAAGACTTATGTGTGCTATTTATTTGTCAGCATCTGCTCTATTAAGAAACAACTATGTAATATCTTTCTTAAAAAAGGCAAAAATTGAGAAATACTATGAGTATCAGAATACTATATTGTTTTAAAGTATTTTAACAGCACCAACAAAATTCTCTCTGGGATGAACATAATCTTGAGAAATTTCCTATAAGTAATTATATTTGATTATACACTTTATTTGCATATAGAATGTCCTTGGCTCTGAGCACCATCTACTGCTTCCCTTTGGTGACATGGCCATTAAGAAGTTGACTGATAGTTCACAGCCTTGGGCTATAGCCTACTTCTCAGAGTGATTAGTGAGTTGAACAGCTTCCAAGTGCCAACGTTAGGAAAAATCCAACACTTAGTGTCATTCAGGTTTGTCTCCTGCAGTTTTGGTGATTGATCTTTCCATCTTCCCATTTGCGTAAGAAGCTTTCAAAAAGAGAGATGGTAGCAGCTGTAACAGGATTTTTGCAAAGAAGTTCCTTTTGGGTCTCCTATATTCAGTTCTTAGGGAACATCCAGCTCATCGGAGATCCTCTTTCCTCTTTACTGTGTGCAGCTACTTAATCACTTTTCTTCTGATGAGTCACTCTTCAGAAATGGCATCTCTCCATGATTGGCTGAGACTGTTGGCAAATAGGTCACCTTGCTTTCAAGTAACTTTAAAGAAAATATTTCAGGAATTTGGGCTTTGTTTGAAAGAGAATTATATTCGTTTTGTTAAGTGTATCTCCTTTTTCAAAGGGCTCACAACTGGTGACTCTGTAGGTTCTTGAACAACAGATTTTATTAGGTTTCATTTCATTTCAACCCTTCCATTAGGAGACCATCTTTTCCTTGGAGTTGACCTCTGAGGTCCAGCTCCTTCTGTTACTCTTTTTTTCCAGATACCAGTCCTTCAATGTCTCCTGGGTTCCTAACTGAGACCATCTCTATTTCCCCATATTGTATGGGAATTTTCAGGAGATGATTATTCCTAATCATAATTAAAGAGTGTTCTTCTCATCTCCCTATACACTTCTTTTTTTTTTATCTCCTTTGCCTAAGAGAAGGTTCATATCATCAGCTTCATTCCTTCTTATTCTCTGCCTATTTCTAATGTGTTCACAAATCCTCAAACTGCATAGTAAATGCCTTGACCTAATTAAGCAAAACATAGAAAGAAAGTTTTCTGGATGCTGAGGTCTCAACAAGAGAGACAAAAACATGTGCCATATTTTAGCACCTAGCATGAATCCAAGTTAGGTCTTAAGTGGAATTAAAGCCTATCTGGGCTTCTGCTGGTGAACAGAACTATAAGCTCCATGCAGTAGACATTTCATCTGCTTTGTTCTTCAGTGTGTCCTCAGACTTCATTATAGTACTTGGTACATAATATTGATCCAGAAACTATCCATTGAATGAATGACTGCATGAATGAGAGAAGGAAGATAGATGGAAGAAGGTAACTAACAAGGAAATAATATTCTATTTGGGGCTGAAGAAAAAGTGAAAGATGCAAGGCGATACCTGAGCAAGGTCAGGATAAGAAGGTAGCATGGAGTATGGGACTGGGACCAGGTATTAGTACCCCACCAGGAACCATGGACATAGATCCAAAGTGGAGAAAGAGAGGCTCTTCAGTACAGATGAAGACTCTTCTTATGAGGAACTTTGTGAGTTGTGAGGATACTTTGTGAAAGATGTGAAATGTTTCATTTTACCTTTAATGCCAAGATAGCAAAGTGGAGCAAAGAGACAGTATCCCCACTCCCACAAGAGATGTGGCACGTCTTCAGCACTGTGACTGTCCTTGGAAACACAGCCTGATGTCACTACTTGGAAGGAAGTGACTTCAAGGAAAATTGAAAAACATGCCCTTGACTTGGGCATCAGTTGAGTTAGGGTGGAGCCAGTAGAAAAAAATATGATGACTAGGAGCTGGAATTCTTATATTTTATGGAAAAGAATTAGGCTTTACAATTTTATTTATTACCATGATGTGGCATTATTATTATCATTGATGAATTGATTCAGTAGTTACTTTCTAATGGCTACTATGACCCAGGATCTGAGCGAGGTGCTGCAAATACAATGTTAGAAGGACACAATTTCTGTCCTAAGGGATCTTTCAGCAGGGCCTATGTATAAGAAAAAAGGCCATTACAACAAAATACGACATGTACAATGATACATGTTGGCTGCAGAGCATGGTAGCCCTTACAGAGGCACATGCATGAGAGGCTTTGGGAAATGCAGATTATAAAAAGTTTAAAAACAAGATTCAGAAGAAATCAAATGAAGACCAAGCCTCTTTTCATTGAGCCTCTGTCTGGTTTTCTTTTTTCTAATGTAAAAGAATCTGACAGGCAAGAGTAATTAGACGTTTATAAGGCACCTCTTCTTCTTTATTAAAATCCTCTTCAAATTAAGTCCTCAATTGGAAGCTCACCTACGACAGTAAATTGAATGGGGCATTGACCTTCCTTCTCTCCCAAATAGTTCATTTATTCTATCATAAGCTAAAATAATAGGGAATGGATTTTTAAGAAAATACCAACTGCAATTAACTTTGACCTGATGTAAATCAATCTTTCCTTTACCTTGTAAATGTATTCTGTAGAGCTTGTTATCAAGGTCAAACAATTCAACACTTTTGAGCCAAAACATGGCTAGGATTCAAACTGAATCCTCTCACTGCAGGCTGTGCTGAAGTCAGAGTAAAACCATCTCATATGCAGCCCTCTCAGTACTGGAGAGCATGTTCATTACTCTTGTAGAGCACGTGACATCTGTCAAACAGGATGAGTTAAATATTTCTACAAGTCACTCCTCAAATAATGAGATTGTTGAGACATCCAGGCAATGCACAAAAAGAAACATGCTTCCTTTCTAATAATTGATTTGTTCAGTCCTGAGTACCCAGAGCAATAGCAGAGACAATAGTGAGTACTCTGCAGAGAAAATAATTAAAAGAAGTCTCATACTGTAAGTGTGCAGAGAAACATCCATGGATGAGGTCTTATACAATGTGTGTATAATGTCATTATTTTAGGTTAAGCAATTACTGGAAAATAATGACATTTAATGAAATATGAGAAATGGAGATGCACTCCATGAAATTCATAAAGCAGCTATACCAAACCATTTATTCTCTTTTTTAATAACCCACAGGCGATTGCTGATTTACTGAGAGCAATAGCTAATTAAGATTCAGAAACAACAGACTCAAGATCAAAGAAGCTACCTAAATTCACCTAAGGTTATCCATTCTCTCATTACAATAATGCTTTAAAGTAAATAGGGATCCATATGTCTAGAGTCATCAAAACAAATATCTAATGACAATATTTCCCAATTAGACCAGAGATTGGCACAAAACAGAATAGTTAAAAGAAATTTAAAGCCTACTCTTATTAATCAATAAGCATCTTTAAATATCTTCATTCGTTCATGTCCAATACAATATTTAGTGAGTCCTCGCTATGTACATTGCATTCTCCTAGACACTGTAGATCTATGAATATAAAAAATTACATGATATTCCTCTCCCTGAAAGTGCTGACTATACTCCAGAGGACAGAGATGAATATAAAGTGACAGGAATATCAAATGATAAGTGTCATGACAAGGGGAGGCAAAAGAACAGAGGCTAGGAGAAATTAGGTAAGGCTTCACAGAAGAGGTGAAAATTGAACTTGATCTTGGAAGGCAGAGACTCTGAAGAAGGACATTATAGGAATAGAGGAGCCTGAGTAAAGACACTAAGTAGACATTTGTGGGTGACTTACCCAGTTCACTTAGGGCAGGGGTGTCAAACTCATTTTTACCTGGGGCCACATCAGCTTCGCAATTGCCTTCAAATGGGCCAAATGTAATTTTAGGACTGTGTAAATGTAACTATTCCTTAACTAGGGGCCAGGAGTTTGGAGCTGCCACCCGGTAGAAACAAGATGCCAGGCCAGATAAAACAAGGTGGAGGGCTGGATTTGGCCTGTGGGCCTTGTGTTTGCCACCTGTGGCCTAGAAAAAAGGTATAGCATAATGGTCAAAAGCAGGAGCTCAAGAAGTAGACAATTCAGGTTTAAATCCCAGCCTTGTCACTTACAATCTGTGCCACCTTGGATACCTTACCTCTGCACTTCAGTTTCCTGTAAAACAGAAATAGCGGTAGGGAGTTGGGGACAGCGTTGTTTTCAGGATTGAAAGAGTTGATGTATGTAAACCACTTCCAGCAGTGGTAGGTACATGGTAAATACTATAGAAGGGCTGACTCATATTGCCTATCATTGGAAATAGAATAATTTCTATCAGCCTCTCCTGTCCATTTTCTAATTTCTTAGATTAGCATGGGGGTCTAAGTTTAGAGAAAGTCAGAGTGTGTTTATCACAAGCTTAGTGTTCTTAGACAAACGAGTTGAAAAACCATAAAAGAAATAAAGTGATTAGTAGGGGCAGAAGATACCCACAACTTCAAAGAAGATGATATTCAATGTGGGTCTGTAGATCAAGAAAAATGTGGTTGATCCTAGTGAACTCAATTATTATTTTTTGCAAAAATGTCCACACATGCTGTCCTACAGTATATTGAAGCAGAGTCTGCAACATGTAGGTAGCTAACACTACAAAGATTTTCTTCTTCCCTCAGGTAAGTGGGATGCCTTTGTTCCCAGTGTCTTCTAGACCATGGGAAGGGATATCTCAAGTGCCCAAAGCTGAGATGTAAACATGATCAAATTCAAGACTCACTACTACATGACAGCTTTGGTGATCATCACAGTCCCCAACTTCTGTGACATGACTAGGATGGCAGTTTCTCCTTCCAGAGTCAGTTTTCAGAAACATGTGGAGCTGTTGCAGCTCTGATCTCTCTAGGGACATAGAGGACAAGCCGAACACATGCTGACCTCACTCTAGTAGAGAAGCTGCTCTCCACAGGCTCACTGAGGAGGTTTCAGCCTCGATGTGCACACCGTTTTCTAACCCATTGAGCCCCTCACACACCACACCGCATCAACCAGTCCCATGAACCAGATAGCCTTTGTACCTGAGAGAATCTGTTATTCTTGACCTACTTTCTAAAATGCACTATTGCATTTTTAATTTAAATTCAGATTCAGAGTTGCAATATCTAATCTGCAGAAGCCAAGCAAGCAAAATAAACATATAAAAGGGTGAGTATTAAACCATAGGTGCTCATCTGCTTGTATAACAACCTAACAACGGGCCAAACTGCTTTAAAGTACTGCACAATCAAATGGAGCTGTCAAAGTACTGCGTCGGTTCTCAGTTCTTGCAGTTTCCTACCTTTCCTTTTTCTTTCCTCAATGTATTTATTCAGTGATTTCTTGCCTGATTGTCCTCCTGCACCTCCCCTCCCCTCCCCTAAAGTCCCGAGGTAAGCCAATCGCCTGCCTTCAGCAGGAGTGGGAACCTGTCTGGGACAGAGAGCGTGCTGGAAGAGGAAAGTCTAATCTGGGATTTGCAAGAGCCCCAACTAGCTATGCACCTTAATTGCATCTCATCCTCCATTTCCTCATCAGGAAATTGGAAATAATACTACGTGAGCTGACTCCCACAAAGGACTTTTCCAGGAGTAAAAGAAAGTAATCTGCATATTTTAATGACTATTATGATGCCTAAGGAGAGAGAGGAGACAATTTTATTTACTGCAGGAAGAGCCACAACTGCAGCTGTAAGACTGAGGCAGGTTTAAAGCAATCCTTCAGTATCCCAGAGGACCTGACCAATTAACCTCTTTTCTCTTCTCATCGAACCAAAAATGCTTGTTTTACAAACTCCAGATTAACAACCATGTTGTGAACCAGTCAAATTCCGCCATCCTTTAACTGAATCTGGCAGCTGGGAAAGTCGTGTCTTCTTTATTACACGCGCACACACACACACACACACACACATTCCTCCTTCAAAATATTACTGTTTGTTTCTATGTCAGTTTTTGGCAATTTTAAAAATGCTTTTAGTTGACAACCATCTCCTTGGCTTTTCCGCACATATTGTTTTTCAGACACTTTATTAATAGATCTTCTTTTTGTTCTCTTTAACCTTGTGGAACCCTATATTTGATACTGAGTGTATTGAAAGCAGATGCTGCCCACTGCTAAATATAAATAAAACAATTAGGCAAAGTTGTTGAAGAAAGTACATTTCATAGTACTTTTGAGCAGCTATATCTTTCTTTTTTACCTTCCACTTTAGTAAAACATGCAAGTCATATATATGAGATATGTATCATATGTGTATCATATATATAAATATATATATATATATATATAATATAGGAGGTTAACAGTTAAGATCAAATGAGAGCATTAAAAAATTTCTATTATCAACATGGGCCCTTAAGAAGATGTTGAATTGAGCCATAATATATTCCTACATAAAGATACATATCAATCTTGTCAGTTGCCTGCAGTTACAAAAACTAATTTCTAGTATCTCTTCATATAGTCATAAACTTAGCTGACACCTCAAACAATCATTCTGCCTTCAGGTGTGACTATGCCTGAGCCATCAAGGCACATGGGTCTAATAAACTCCGAGAGACTTAATAACAACTGGAGGCCTCCCATGAACCCGAGAGTTTACTAGGCAGTCTCACATAAATGACTGTAAAACATTAATGGCCCCAGGTTTTTTTCCCTACATTCTCCCACATCCATGCTTTTTGATAATTGACTCCCACACTGACTGGCTTGGCCATATGATTTGCTGTAGACGATAGGACATTAACAGACAATGCATGCAGAATCTTGGAAAGTGCTCACGCATCTCTGTCCCTCTCTTGTATCCCTGACTCCTCCCTGAGAAGAAGCCTGTGTTGGCCTGCTGGAGACCACCTGGATCCTGGCATAGACCCTTTGCACTAGTCAGCCCCCAGTAAACCCATGGGCTACCTGCAGGCACATAAACAGGCTAACCAATACAAGCCAGGCTTGACACAGGACCCATGGACTGTGAGAAATAACAATCTGCTGCTTTTAGCTGTTATTGCTTTATTTCATCTTTTTGTTAGGGGTAAGGGAGGAAAGAAATGGTTCTGTAGTCTTAAGCTCTCTTACAATGAACCTATTTAATTTCTTAAAGATAATATTAGAATTACACAAACTTTATTAGCAGAATATTCCAATATGTGCTTTACCTTCTGTACTGGTAAGGAGTTCTTTCCTATCAAAATCTTAATCTTTTTTTTTTTTACTGTTTTCTTCTTCTGTCCTCAGTGGAGATATGGATCAGCAATTTGCCTTACAGAAGTCCTTCAGCAGCCCCAGGCGTGAATTAGAAAGGTCAATAAGGGTGACTGGATCTTGAGCCAAAGTTGGGAATCTCTCTTCATTGGAATAGATCATTGTTAGCTATTCTGCCTTCCTTTATATTTTACTTGTTAAAAATCCCTTTACAAACTCTTCTTTCTTTTTTTTGTAACTCTCTATCTAAAGTCATTTCAATTCTCCATATTAATCATCATAAAACAAAATAAAATAAGCAAAGAGAGCTTTAATAAGATGCCTGGTGGTTCACAACATTATTTTACATTTGATCTATTCTGTTAAAAAACTACAACCTACTCATTGCAAATAAAGACAGAAGATTTGCTCATCAAATGTACAAAGTTCATAGCATTGGCACCTGTGTTGGGTACAGAGTCAGAATTCAAAACAAAAAAGTCAACAGGACAGAAGAAACAAAACTTAAAAAAAATGT
>VMDR010009274.1:0-33940 GCA_007922815.1 Macrotus californicus
AACTTTCAAAAATTTGTGGGCTGCAGCAAAGCAGTGAAAGAAGCTTAGAAAGAAGTTTATCATACCAAATGAAAATATTAGAAAAGAAGAAACATATAAAAGCAATCATCTAGATCTACTTTAGGAAACTAGAAAAAGAAGAGCAAAATTAAATCTGAAGAAAGAAGAAAAGAAATAACAAGAATTACAGCAGAAATCCATGACATTAAAAACAAGAGATCAATAAAGTAAACAAAACTAAAAGGTGGTTCTTTGAAAAAAATCAGTAAATCGACCAGCTTCTAGCCAGGCTAAGTAAGAAAGAAAAGAGAAGACACAAATGACTATATCAGAATGAAAAAGAGGACACCACAACCGATCCCATGCAAATTAAAAGGATGATAAAGAAATACTATGAACAACTCTATGCTCACAAATTTGATAGCCTAGGTAAAATGGGCCAATTCCTTGTAAAATACAATCTGCCAAACTCATACAAGAAGAAATAGATTATTCGAATAGGGTTACATCTATTAAAGAAATAGAATCAATAATGTATTATTTTCCAAAACAGAAAGAACCAGGCCCAGATAGATTCTCTGGCAAATTTTACCAAACATTTTATGAAGAAATTATACCAATTGTCTACAGTCTCTTTCAGAGGATAAAAGCAGAGTAAATACTTCTTAACTCATTTTATGAGGCCAGCATTACCCTAATACCAAAATCAGACAAAGACATTACAGGAAAAGAAATCTAAAGACCAATGTCTCTTGTGTATGTAGATGCAAAAACTCAGCAAAATATTAATAAATTGAATTTTTAAAAAGTATGAAAGGCTGATTCAACACTTAAAAATGAATAACCTCTAGAGATCGTCTGTAAAACATTGTACCTATAGTCAAAAAGAATGAATTATTTAAAAAATGTTAAGATAGATCTCATGTTATGTGTTCTCATCACAATAATATTGAACCAAGACTGGTTCAGCATTGGAAAATCAATGAATGTAATCTGTTGCATCAAAAGACTAAAACAGAAAAATCACACAATTATATCAATAGATGCAGAAAAAGCATTTGACAAAACCCAACACCCATTCATAATTCAAGAAAAATACCTTCACAGTTGGAATAGAAGGGAATTTGCTTAAAAAAACAATCTGCAAACACCCAACAGTTACCTTCCTTCTTAGTGGTAAAAACCTGAAACTTTGCATTAAGATCAGGTACAAGGTACTTCTTTTAATCATCATCCTGACGTCCTTGTTAATGCAATAAGGCAAGAAAAAGAAAAGCATACATATTGGAAGGAAAACACAAAACTGGTTTTGTTCACAGATGATATGGTTGTCTATGAAGAAAACTCAAAAGAATCAACATAAAACTCCTGCAACTAATAAGAAACTGCAGCAAGGTCACAGAATACAAGGTCAATATGTGAAATTCAATTGCTTTCTTATATTCCAACAGTGAATAAGTAGAATTTGACCTTAAAAACACAAGACATTGGCACCCCCCCACCACCGAAATAAAAGACTTAGGTATGAATCTAAAAAAAATATGCACAAGACCTGTATGAAGAAAACTACAACACTCTGATAAACAAAATAAAAAAAACTAAATAAATGGAGAGATATCCCATGTTCGTGCATAGGGGAATGTCAGCTCTTCACCACTTGATCTATAGATTCAGTGCAATCCCAATCAAAACCCCAGTGAGCTTTTTATAGATATAGACCAACTGATTCTAAAGTTTATAGAGAGAGACATGAGACCTAGGAGAGCCAACACAACATTAAAGGAAAAGAACAAAGCTGGAGAGCTAATGTTACCCAACCCTAAGATCTACTCTAAAGCTACAGTGATTATGATGGTATGGTATGGGCAAAAGAATAGACAAATAGATCAATGGAACAGAACAGAGAGCCCTGTGTCAGCTTCTCAGATGTGTATGTTCAACTGATCTTTGACAAAGGAGCAAAGGCAATACAATGGAGAAAGATGGTATCATCAACAAATGGTGCCAGAACAACCGGACACCCACAAGTTCAAAAAAGAAGAAGAAGAATCTAAAGAGAGACCTTACAGACCTCTCAGAAATTACCTCAAGATGAATTGTAGACCTAAATGTAAAACACAAACTATAACACTCCTAGAAGATAATATAGGAGAAAACCTAGATGACCTTGGTTATGGAGATACCTTTTTAGAAACAACACCAAAGACACAGTTCATGAATGAGATAAAGGATAAGCTGAACTTCATTAAAGTTAAAAACTTCACAACACCAAAGACACAGTTCATGAACGAGATAAAGGATAAGCTGAACTTCATTAAAGTTAAAAACTTCTGCTCTGCAAAAGCCATTATCAAGAGAATTAGAAAATAAACCACTGACTGGGGGAAAGTATTATCAAGAGACACATCTGAAAAATGGCTGTTGCCCAAATATATACAAAAAAGGAACCCTCTGAAAACTCAGCAGTAAGAAGACAAACTGATTATATAGTGAGCCAGAGAACTTGACACCCACCAAAATGACCCACAGATGGCACATAAATATGTGAAAAGATTTTCAACATCATATGTCACCAGGGAACTGCAAATTAAAACAATGCGATATCACTACACTCCTATTAGAATCGTCAAAATCTGGAACCTGACGTAAGCGCTGGTGAGGATATGAGGCAAGAGGACCTTTAATACATTATTGGTAAGAATGCAAAATGGTACACTTTGGGAGACTTTTATAAACTAAACACACTCTTACCATGTGGTCCAGCGATCATGCTCCTTGGTATATATCCAAAGGAGCTGAAAACTTACACCCACACACAAAAAAAAATTGCTCATGATTGTTTATAGCAGCTTTATTCATACTTGCTAAAACTTGGGAGCAACGAATAGGTGAATGGATAAATAAACTGTGGTATATCTAGACGATGGAATATTATTCAAAGCTAAAAAGAAATGAACTATCAAGCCATGGCAGACATGGAAGAACCTTAAATGCATATTATTACTAAGTGAAAGAAGCCAGTTTAAAAAAGGCTACATACTACACGATTCCAACTATATGACTTTCTGGCAAAGGCAAAACTACGGAGACAGTCAGACGATCACTGGTTGCCAAGGATGGGAATAAACAGGCAGAGCATAGAGGATTTTTAGGGAAATGAAGCCACTTTGTACAATATTATAAAGATGGATACATGTCATCCATCTGTCCAAACCCATAGAATGTACAACACTGAGAGTGAACTCTAATATAAACTATGGACTTTGGGTGATAATTATGTGTAAATGCAGATTGATCCTTGCTTAAAAAAGAAAGAAAAGAATGAGTCTGGTAAATGATATTGATAAGCGGGGAGACTGCACATGTGTGGGGACAGGGGGTTTATGGGAAGTCTCTGTACCCCTCTTTGTTTTGTTATAAACCTCAAACTGCTCTAAAATATTGTCTTCTTAAAAAGGAGGTTATTATCTTTATATGTAGTGGGTGTGATTACATAACATCTAGTATTTACTTTATTACATTCTAGTAAAAAAAAAGCTGACCCAGGGGATTAACTGACACATTGGTGAAATATTAACTGTTGAAGCTAGGTGATAGGTACTTAGGGATCCATTTTGCTATTATTCTCTTTATTTTTACATATGTCAGAAAACTCTACAGTAAAAAGTCTTCTAAACTGAATTAAAAAATAAAGAAAGAATCAGGGGTTCTGAGGGATTAGGTGACTACCCCAAGGCCACCCAGACCTGGTCTGGCTCTAATCCTTGTGCTGTGTCTTCACACTGAGCAGGCACAGCAGGGCCACAGGTGGTTCCACATGGCCCAGCGGTGTTGCCTGTGACACGGACTCTGCCAGGGCCAGGCTGGTCCCCTGAACTTTCTTTATCCCCAGACATACCAAGACAGGGATGCAGAGTCGTGTATATGTCTGTGGGTGGGGAGGGGGCATGAGGAATGGGGGCCTGGGGGCCTAGGTAATAAGCAGGATTTGGGCTACTCAGAAATTCAGGAGATTTCTTGTATTCTATAATTTCTGTTTTCAGAAAAATTTTGGAAAAGACACAAACTATTCTAGCATGACATGTTTAGGTCTCTCTTAGCAGGGCTTCAACAAAGAGCCTATCTAATTTGGTGAAGGATGACAGAGAACATAGACAACGTGGTACCAATCAGAGCAGTTCCTATCTCTCCCGTTTGTGACAGCTGGGCATGTCCTGGACCTAAGGGCCGGCGACTTTAGATTCTGAAACTTTCAGGAAAGGAAGTCCCTTTGAGCCACCAGGGACAGAAGTTGGAAAATTAAGTAAGGGTTGAGCTGGGGAGGATCCCACCTGTACTCACAAATTTCTGGATGGAGTCCCATGCCTCCCTGGTGCTGTTGTCCGAGTAGTATCGCTGGATGCTGTCGCTCAGGCCCTTAGTCACAGAGTTACCCAGCTGCACAAGGTGCAGGCCAGCAGAGGAGACATTAGAAAAAGCACGTGAGTCCAAGGAACAAGGAATTTCTAGTATAGGCGAGAGGTCCCACTTGCTCCTCCCTTCCAAATGGTCTCATCAGAGCTAGGAAGGGAAGGAGGGACATTCTGGACATTTTCCTTTATAGGTAGAAGTGCTAAAGGTGAGATGACATTGAGGGAGGAAGCCCACAGTGGTCTCTTGTGCTGCCAGAACTCTGCTTTCACAAAGGAGAAAAAGGGACAGTTGAAGCCTGGGCTCCTTCAGGCACCAGGACAGATATTCTGTATTGCCAGACACATGGAGAAAAGTAAGTAGGAAAACAGTAAAACAAACGTGCTTTTACTGTTCTTTCCACTTATCCTTCAAAGAATCACACAAACGCAACATCCTTCATAAAGTTTTACCTCCCCAGTTAGGATTAATCTCTTCCCTCTGTCCTTCCACTTTGCTTCTACCTCTAATTGTAGGACTTATTTTACGCCCACTTCTCCACAACCCGCTCCCCGTTTTCTGCAGTACAGTGACTTGTGTCCTGTATAACTTACCGTCTGTTCATACATGAAGAGCAGGATGGCCAAGGTCACCTCTGCAAGGAGGATGATCAGCAGCAGGACAAAGAACTGGGGCAAAGCAGAGACATGCTCACGGCAGGGATCCCAGGTCTTCCCCCATTCCCACTGCATCCTGGGAGCATCCAGCAGGTCACTCTGCACAAGTGCAGTGGGTTCTCGCTGCTGCCTGGCTGGGCCTTCATAAGCTTTCTCTTGTTTTATGAGGAATATGCATGCTTTTCCTACACCTGGGCCCCAAGGCTCTAGACGGTAGATCAGCTGTCCTCTAACTTTGGTTTTTTTCTTCCCCTGTGTCTACTGGGCTCCATGTGCATAATGTATATGCAATTCCATTTGTAGGATCAATGAGACAATTTGGGCATCAGCCTACCAAAACAGCTGAGCAAAAGAACAGTGCCTTTTGAGTTTGGGGCCTGGTCCTTTCTGCAAGAGCACAGTTATTTTGTGCAGATGGGGGGAATATGGATTAGAACCTCTAATGATGGTTCTCGTTCATATTTATCTCCACTGCTAGATGCCTCCTCCCTGTATGTTAATCACACACAACAGGAAACACGTCTTCACTCATTCCCTCGCCTTTACATTTGTGCCCTAATGTGAATTTTGGCTACTTAAAACCTTTTCCCCATGCCTGCTATCTTCCAGTTTTGCCATTAGTCTGGGAGCTATCTGAGAAGAGGGACTTTCTTATTCTATCTCAAGTCTCAGTCTAAGGGTTGACCCATAAGGGGAAGAACATTGACCAAATGACTTAAGGAAGAACCAAGGCCATTGGTAACCCATACCAAGCTCTGTTCTGGGCACACTAGAGAGACGAGGGGCTCTTCTTTCATAGAGCTTAGAGGCAAAACCTAAGCTTACAGGTGCTCCTCAGGAGAGGTAGCAGAGTGGGATGACTGAAAAGCTCTGGTGTCCCTCACGTTAGACCTCTGGCTGCAGCCTAGGCTGTCGCCCAAATCCGGTCACTCACATGGTGGAGTATCTCATGCAGATATGAGATAGGGAAGCAATCCCTGCCTCTTCAGGAGGGACACAGCACTCAGAAGAATCTAGAGACTGGATTTTCCATTAGTTAGTGACTCTGAGTCAGATGCTGAAAATGTCCATTAATGTGAAGAGGATTTAGGCAGATGCCAACCTTACGTTCCTCTGATTTCCCTGTGCCCACAGGTGAGCTGCCAAAACACGTCTTGCCTGGGCCTTCAGTCATTATGCCCCGCCCCCACCTCAGGGCACCATATCTGTGAGAGACTCACCGACATAAGCAGGCACTTGTTCTCCTTGATGGAGCCCATGCAGCCCAGGAAAGCAACCACCATGATAATGGAGCCCACGATGACAAGCACATTGCCCAGCGTGAGGGAGGGCAGGTTATAGAAGAGTACCCCGAATTTGTTGTGGACCAGGAAGTATATCCCAAAGCCCAGAATGCAGCAGCCACAGAACTGAAAGGAAGAATCACACAATATTCCGAGGTGAAGCATGGTCCTTCCGCATCTCATATTCTCACTTCCTTGAGATTAGAATCACTTTTCCCCATTGGCTCTCTCAGGACTCTGCTGAACACCCTCTCTCTACCTAGCTTTCCCATGCACCTAGAAAAGGGGTGATCCCAGCTTCCTCCTGTGATGTCCCTCATGCCTCATTCTACCCATATCAGATACAAGGGGGAGCTCCCGCCTGTGGGGAACATTGTATTTTCATGCTTCAGATCCATACTCCTGGCCCACAAGTGCTTCCATGTGGTCTTCCCTTTGGAAACCACAACCGTGGATGAGGGTAGGAGGGGAGGCACCCCGCTTCAGCAGTTCATCTTGCTGGGCAGGAAACTGGAGGAGCCAACTTCTAAGAACGTTCGCATAGAACCACGAGTACCAACTCATCCCGTATCTGAAATTTGATTGCTAAATTTGGTACAGTGAAACATCCCCAGAAAAGGTGGCTTCTCTTTCAACCAGCTACTCTCCCAATACGTCCAGGGGGCATGTAAAAGCTAGAAAAAAGAGGCACTCAATACACAGATTTTCCAGTCTCAGGTTTCTCACCCATAGATGTCAGCAGTGAGTCGTAATTGCCTAAAGTCCCTAGAGAGAGAGAAACAGCATCCCCCCCTAAATAACTGCACTGGTATCTTTCAATTTTGCAAGGTTATACTGTGGCAGGATGCAAAGAGGGGAGGCAAGCATTATTCCCTTCTTCTTAGGCTGGATAGACTGCCCACCACACAAGCACGCATGAATTCACTTCACACAATGCTCTTCAGTGGAGAGAGAGGAGTAGAGCTTCCCTGGGGGCAGGTGAGCTCAGCCACTCTCAGAAGAGACTCACTTACCCAAAAGAGCAAGTTGAAGAAAAACAGGACATACTTCAGCAATTTCAAACTACTCATGCCCATTCTGGGATATTCTTGTGCTAAAAAGCAGAAGGAAATAAAGAGAACGTAAGTGACCTGGTTCTGCAAGGTGGTTCAGAGGATGCACACGGTCAGGGTTCAAGGATCTCTAGCCTTACCTTGGTTTTGAGCTGTGACTCTTCTCTGGGAAGTTTCCCCAAACTCCCTGCTCTCATAGTCTCTGAACTGAGGTACCAATGGGCTCATCTTGGATGCCAGCCAAAGATGCTTAACATTGAATTAAGCAGTATAGCAGTAAGCACTAGAATCCTTCTTAGGAGAGAGCGAGTCACAGTGACACACCAAGCCAGTGCTCAGGGACTTGGGCCTGGGCACTTACTCAAGAAGGCAGCCCCGGGGTCAGGGGCAGGCTGGTCAATCAGCTGTGGACATGGCCAGTGCCTTGATCAGCCAGTCTCTTAAGTGCCCTGAGACCCACCAACTGCTACATGTGGTCTGCAAACCTCTCCCCACAGAGGTGCGGGGTCATACTTATGCCTCACGTGTTCTTTCACTGAAGAGACATTTACGGAGTTTTTTGTTCTCGGTGCTGTGGGAGAGGCAGTATGACTGAGCTGCCTCCAGAAGAAAGCACCAGTCTTATAGCAGAGTGAAAGTGGCCGACAGCTAGCCAATGGAGAAGGGAAAGGAGAGAGCGAGGAGAACTCGAATTTTTCAAAAACGGATTTTGTTCTTGAGGAGGACATCGGGATCCAAAGTCTGGTCCTCTGTTCTAGAGATGCAGATACACAATTTTTAATTTCTCTCAGGGGTACTGGGGTTCACAGAGTGACTCCTGTTTTAAAACTGCACATGAGACTGATATGGAAAATGGAAAGTCAGTTATTTGGGTTTCTTTCTCCATGAGAACCATGTCTTTTCTGGCGCACAGGTTGCTTGTGCAATCCATTGTGGTGTCTGCGGTGTCAAAGTGCCCACAGGTCAGCCCTGAGGCGTGGCTCGTCCAGGCTGTGGGTGGGTCTGAGGAGCCGCCACTGTCCCACGACAGGTTGCTCTCCTCCATCGAGCCGGCCAAATACTTACATCTGTTTTCTTCTGTTTTCCTTTCTCTTTCCTTCTTGCCTTGACCCCTCAAAATTATTCTTAATTCCTCATTGTTGCTTTAACCAAGTTAAAATACAGTTAATTAGATTGTGGGTGTATTTGGGTATACAGATACCTCAGGGGAGGTGCTCTAAGAACCCCAGTGGGTGCCTGAAACCCCAGATAATACCGAGCCCTATGGATGCTGTGTTTTTTTCTATATATACATGCCTATGATGAAGTCTAATTTAAAATTAGGCACAGGAAAAGACTAACAACAGTAACATAATAAAATAGATCAATTATAACAATGTACTGCAATAATGTTAAAATGGTCTCTCTCTGAAAATACCTCAATTGTACTGTATTCACCCTTCGCCTTCCTGCAATGCTATGAGATGACACAGTGCGCATGTGATGAGACGTAGAGAGGCGGATGACACAGGTCTTGTGACGTAGTGTCACGGTCTCTTAATTACAAGCCCTATGATGCTGTGGCAGTTGATCTACTAAGAGACTAATGGGCAGGTAGTATATACAGTGTAAATACCCTGGGCCAAGGAGTAAGTCACATCTCAGGCAAGAGTTCATCACTATGAGAATGGCATGCGTTTTATTTTATTTTTTTTAACTACTTTTTAAAAAGATTTTATTTATTTATTTTTACAGAGGGGGGAAGGGAAGGAGAAAGAGAGGGAGAGAAACATCAATATGTGGTTGCCTCTCGTACACCCCCTACTAGGGTCCTGGCCCGCAACCCAGGCATGTGCCCTCACTGAGAATCGAACTGGTGACCCTTTGGTTCGCAGGCTGGCTCTCAATCCACTGAGCCACACCAACCAGGGCAATGGTGCACATCTTGAAACTTATGAATTATTTATTTCTGGAATTTTCTATTTTGTATTTCCAGGCCGTAGTTGACCATGGGTAACTGAAACCAGGGCAAGTGAAAGTCTCTCACCTAAAACAACCAAAAAATGTACAAAGCACAAAATGATGGCTTGCAAGACACAGAACATCAGACAACTCTCAAAACTCATTGGCAAGAAAGCAAACAATCGCATTTAAAAATAGGCAAAAGATCTGAACAGATGCCTCACCAAAGAAGATACACAGACGGCAAGTCAGTAAGTGAAAAAGATACTTTACTTCAGTAGGTCATCAAGGAAATGTCCATTCAAACCACAATGAGGTGCCATTGCCCACCTCTTAGAATGCCTGAAATAAAAGACCAACCACGCCGAGTGGTGATGAGGATGCGGGAGTCTCCCACACTGTTGGGGAAAATGGAAAAGGTGTCACCTGCTCTGAAAAACGGTTTGCCAGCTTCGTAAAAAGTGACACATAACACTTGTGACATGATCTAGCCATCGTACTCTGAGGCATTTACCCAAGAAAAATAAAAATCTATGTCCATACAAAGACTTGTAAAGAAATGTTTCTAGCAGCGTTATTTGTAATAGCCGAAACCCAGAAAGAGCCCAAAGGTCCATCAAGAGGTGAGTGGATAAATAAATGGTGGTGTAACTGTATAACGGTATACTACTTGGGAATAAAAAAATGAACTGTTGACACATACTACAGCATAGATGAATCTCAAAATTAATTATGATGAGTGAAAGAAGCTAGACAAAACATACATACTCGGTGATTCCAGTTACATAACATTTTGGAAAGTGAAAACTAACCTTTGGAAAGCAGATGAATCACTGCTTGGGATGGGCGTAAAGAAGAGTGGGGAGGGGCCATTAGAGGGGGAGTCAGGGAGGGCAGGAGAAAGGGGTCCCAAAAGACCACAAATATCCTTTGGGGAATGATGACTGTTCTCTTGACTGTAGGGCTGCTTTTAGGCGTGCGCACCTATGTCAAAAGGCCCTTCCTGATTTGCACCTGTCCATCCATCTTACACCTTGAAATCTAACACGCAACATTCCCTATTTGTCACAGTGCCTCTTTCCTTACCTTTGCTCGCGTGCTTTCCTGGAATTTTCCGCTTTCTTTCCCTCTGACCCCTTAATTTGGTTAGCTATGTAATCACCCCGAGACTCAGGTCAAGCATGGTCACTTTTGCAGGAAGCCCTCTCCCATTTTGTCTAGTTGTTGTGCCTGTAATGCTGTGCACCTGCATCTTCGCACTGACCTCTTTGCTGGCTAATTACCTCTTCTACCATGGAATGTGGGCTCTGAGGGTAGAAGCTAGTTTATTTACCTTTGAACCCTCAAGGCCTAACACAGCACCTGATTACTTTAAAAAAAGAAAAGAAAAGATTGTTGAATGAATAAATGGCTGGAATTTTGCTCATTAACTCTAAGTAATCGGGTGTGTGGAGAGACCATGACATTGCAGAGTCAGGAGCCTCCAGCTTCAGGTGTGTTCTGCCAGGACACTAGCCTTCTGGACATGGGCAAAGAACGTACACAGGAGGAATGGGGCCACGTGCCTCCTGGAGTCACCACCTCCCCGACAGCCTGGGATCCTGGGACAACTGCTTCAGGTCCCCATAACCTCCTTGTCCACAGAGTACCAGCTAAGGAGGTGCCCAGAAACCTGAGAACATCCCCACTGATTCTTTCCTTCCCAGATAGGAGAAAGAACCTCTTCCTTCTCCTTCCTGGATTTTCCACTTAGGCTCACTCCGAATTGAAGGAGAAAAGCTGCCCATTTGGTGAAGATCATCACTACTATCACCACATGCAATGATGGCCTCAGTTTTCATGTAAATCCAGAGAGAATGCCTGCCTTTTCCCCCTTCCTTTTCTTCACTGTGACTGGCCAGTTATGGGCTCCCACTGCTTTGACCCTGCCAAACCTGCTGCCTGGGAGCCCTGACACCCTCCACAGTCAAAGTCGGCATGCCTAGCCCCTTGACTCACGGCTTAGTAAAGAAATCCCCTGACATCAGCTTCCAGGAAAAATCTGTGCTTGAAATGCAGTCAGCTGTGGCCACCTCCCACAGCTCAACATGGAGGCCACAGATGAAGTCACCCTTTAGTTTCCTCCAAACGAAGAGCTTGGGCAGCTAAAGTGTCTTGTGGATTTCTAGTTCAGTCCCTCGCTTTTCTATGATCAATACTTGCAGCTGCATCTAATCTGGTCTTGAACTTAATCCAGTTTAGCACTGGCTAAAGTTGGACAGAAGCTTCAAGAAACTTTCAGTCCTTGATCTCCAGCCTTGTCTGATGTAAACTTGGAGACCAGTCTGGACTCAAAGCGAGGCAACTGGCTGTTATACAGACTGTTACATTTATGAGATGTTAATACCAACAAACAAACAATAGGGAGTCAGAGGAAAACAACTCTGGAAGTAAATGGGGTTACATCAAAATAAACCAAAAAACACACGGTTTTTTACATGGATGACTTCTGAGAAATCTGTTACATGTTAATATACATTGCGGGTCTCTGAGAGAGAAGTCTTGTATAGTTATACAGACCTATTCCTGTACTGAAGATTACAGCTCGGGAACATGCTGTTCCATGGAACACAGTCTGATAAACACAAGTAATGGACTTAATCAGATCTAGGCTTGAACTCTGGCATTGCTACACACCAGAACTGCAGCCTTGGCTCACTGCGTAACCTCTCTCGCTGGCACAGTCTCCTTATCTTTAGAATGGTGGCATCCGTGTGTACCTCACAGGATGTTCTGAGGGTGGAACGAGGGAGTATTTACTGAATGGCTCAGCATCAGAGTGCTTGGTTCAGTGAATAGTGACGACAAGGTTCAGCTCGGAGCTTCCTTACCTGTTCATGTCCAAGGATGACATAGCTTCCTGCTGGATTTTCAGGAATGAAACATGTCAGCGGCCTATTTTGTAATCCTTGGCTTGTTTCATTTTCTTGTGAATTCCTTTTTAAAAAGTTTTGTGTGTCCTTTACATAAAAGTTCAAGCAATTAAATAAAAAGAAGACAGCATAAAATCGGAAACCCCACCTCCCAGCGATAACCATGGATATTTTGGGTGAATATCTTTCTGGACAGTTCTCTACATACATGTCTCTCGATATACAGATCTATTTGCCAATGTATAGAGAAGAGCCCGTGGTGTTCAGCCACGTAATCACTGGCTTCCTGTCCCTTCCTCCACAGAGCCTATGTAGGTCTTTGGTTCATCAGGGAAGGATATTGGGGCCTTGATTAAGAAAAGATTTTTTCTAAATAGGAAAAAAAATCTGTTGCCCACAAGGGCCCCCAAATGAAGGCCCTCTTGTCAGAATAAATTTAGATAGATGATAGAGTTCACCGAGCCCTGAAAAACGCTGAGTTCCTCATAAACATGTCTTATTTATAACCCTCACGTCAACGCCGCAGCTCAGGTGTCAATAACCCCGCTTTGCAAACAGGAAATCCAAGGCTTGGACGGGCACAAAATCAAGCAGCCAGTGACCAGCAAAGGCAGGGCACAGGCCAAGGTGGTTCAGCCCCCAGAGCCCATGCTCCCTCCACTGCCCCAGGTTCTGGTTTTGTGCCTCCCGCTTTCCAACTCAGCTCACTTGTTACAAGTGCTGAGCCCCCAGGAGGCGCCCCTGTGAGCAGGGGCTGAGGGGTGGGGGCGGGGGGTGGGGGCTATGCATCTGTATCTCTTCCAGGGGGTAATAAGCATTTGTAGGGAGAGAGAGGTGATGCTAAAATGCAACAAAACCATTAACTTGTATGCAATTTCTCTCATCTCTGCATTGCCTTGCCAAAGGAATGAGACTATCAGCTTATGCCTCCTTGACCTTGTGGCCTGGTGGAATTTTCTCCCTTCAAAGTTGCTCTCTGGAGAGGGGTCTTGGTGATTTGTAGAGGAGAGAATGAAAGAAGAATCAAAGAGAAGAGAAAAAAATGAAGATAGACAAATCCAGATGACTTTGGAGGCTCATTTCCCAACATTTGGAAGCTTAGCAAGACAAGAGCCGGGCAGAAAATTATAGATGCCACTAGCAACTGAGCTGAGACAGGGACCTTCACAACAAGGCCACTCTAAATCAGGAACGTCACAGTCAGTTAACCAGAGGTTCTCTTTCCTCACCCGAAAAATACAGAGAACTTTGCAGTAGCAGGTTCCTGTCTGAGAGGCCTGTCCATTGTGCACATAGGCTGTGCCTGGTGTGGGCAAGGCTCTCCCTGGGATAAGAAAAGCCAGTCTTGTGGTATTTCCATAAAAAGTTTCACTAACCAGAATCCAGACACGAGGGAACATCAGACAAACCCAAATAGGAGAACATTCTAGAAGATAACCTGCTTGTACTCTGCAAAGATATCAATGTTGTGAAATACCAAGAAAGACTCAGGAACTATTGCAGATAAAAGGAAACGAAAGAGATGTGACAGTCAAAAACAACACGTGATCAGCGATGTCCTTCCATTAATGGGGCAGTTGGTAGAATCTGAATGAAATCTGTAGATGGTTCACGGTACCACATCGGTGTGCTGATTTCCTGGTTTCGATCCCTGGGAAGCTTTTGTGTGAGAGAATGTTTTTGTTTGTGGAAAAGACACATCCAGTCACTTAGACGGAAGGAGACTGTCCACCAGGAAAGCCAGGGAAAGGTGAAGGAAATGTGGTAAAATGTGAACATTTGGGAAACCTGGGTCAAGGGGGTTCAGAAATTCTTGGTACTATTTGTACAATTTTTCTGTAAGTCTGAATTTTTGCCAAAATAAAAAATTTAAGAGTTGAACATGAGTAAAGGATCTGAGGGATTCTGATCTCAAAATAGTGACAACCTGAGTCTCTGAGAGTACAAAGGACTGAGATTCTACCACAGAGTCTTCTTTTAGAAGAACAAACTGTGGGATAATTATTATTATTACTATTTTAATCCTACCAAAGACAAGCTTATTGTTTTCATTTTTTTGAGAGAGAGGGAGATGGGGGGAAGGGAGAAAGAAGAAGGGGAAACATTGATGTGAGAGAGAAACATCAATCACTTGCCCCCCCAAGGACCAAACCTGCAACCCAGGCAGGTGCCCTGACTGGGATTCAAACATACGACCCTTTAGTCTACTAGATGACACCCAACTAACTGAGCCACACAGTCCAGGGCATCATGGGACAATTTTTTTTTTTAGAAATTTGAATTGGAGATTTTATTTTATTTTTTATTATTTTTTATATTTTTATTTATTTATTTATTTATTTATTTTATTTTGGGGGGCAATTCTTTAATGCCTCTATTTACTCCTGATAGAGAATGAATGTTAAGCCATCAGCCCACATTTACTTGAACAACTTTCAAAAGATGCGAGGTGTCAAAATCCTTTCTCCCCATTATTCCTCAACTAGTTCTCAGAGAGCAAATGTCAAACAAAAGTTTGACAAATTAAGTATATGATATTAAATGTATTCAATAAATTGATTTCAATTGGGCTTGTAATTGAATTATATTTCAATTTTGCTTATGTTAAGATGCACAGGAAATTTCTTTATGTGAACAGGGAACACGGCCTAATGATACTATTTAATAGAAAGTCCGTAAGAAAAGGGAGTATAGTGTAGTGTGAAGGAAAGAGCATTCCACAGAAAATCAGGAAATATTATAAATAGTTAAGTAATTTTATGACTTTGGACATGTTACCTTAACTGAAATGTCAACTGGAATATTATAATAGCTAACATGTATTCGGCTCTCACTCTGAGTTGCTTTATTTAAACCAAAACAATCTCCAAGTTCTCTTTAAGGAGGAACTCTAACACTTGGACTACAACACTCTTATTTGAAATGATTCTAGAAATGTATCCCTGTGGCATCTGTTCTTGACCACAATTCTTGGCCAATACATGTGATATTATCGATGCTCCTGCTTGGTTAGGAAGTCCATGGTGTGCTTGAGAAATGGGGAAGGAAGAGCGGCCTCCCCTCTGTGTCTTGACACAGGGAGGCATGGCCTCTGCTCTGCGTGCCCCCCCGCCCCCGGCTTTGGACACACATCATCTCCCTCTTTCTCACAGCCAGCCCAAGTTGACCACCAGAGCTCCGGCCGCAATCCTCCGCTCCTGTGACCCAGCAGCCACCCCAGAGTCCTACTCTGCACACAGCTGACTAGTTTCCCTACGTAACTTTGCTTCAGCGCTCTGCACCTGCAGTGTCAGCTGGGTCCTGGAGCTCCCTGAGAGCAAGTGCCCAGTCTCTAGGCCCAGAGTGGTCTGCATACACCCAGTGCTCATCTGGCACAGGAAGTGCTGTGGACTGACTAATATAGGCACACAAACCAAACCACTGTAATGCAATCAACACAGCATTTCCTGGAGCTGAAGCATTTTCACAGAAGCCGAGAGAGAGGGAGAGGGAGAAAGGCCATACATAACCTTTCACAAAACCCCACCCTTCACTCCAGTAGAGACCATGGTCTAGGTCGATGAGGAAAGTAGCTGCCTCTTCACCCTCATTTCAGTCCACACGCCCTCAGTTCTACCACGTGGATGTCTCAGGTGTGGCCCCCTCCAAGGCTAGGCCAAGGAACCACCAGCTGAGTGAGTTTGCTTTCCACTTTCAGGGACTGGGATTCTAGAACCAAGTAAGAAAGGGAGTTTCACTTCCTGTGGTCCTGCAACCGTGGCTGGTTCTATTTGAGTCTTGCTTGCTCTCCTTTCTAACACACCCGGGGGCTCACACGTCTCTGAGTTTGTGTGCACTGTCTTCTGTCTGGAATGCCATTACCCCAGTCTCCACAGCAAACTCATACTTCTTTGAAAATGAACTCAAGCAGTCACCCCCTCTCCCAGGGAGTCTCTGGCTCACTCCTAAACTCCTACGTTTTGTGCACACTCTCCCACTTATGATAGAAGATATTGTGTTGTGTTTGTGTGTTGTATTCGTGTTTGTCCTCCATGCTAGACTCTACGCACGCCCTGAATCGGATGATCGCATCCATTATTCTTGGTCCCCAGCACTGAGCACAATGCCTAGCCACTGGGAGTGAGTCTGGAGCCTTCTGAGCAGTAAGAGGTCAAACTGAGGATGCAAGAAACTCAAGACCACAGAGTCTGATCTTCCCAGGTGGCAACTCTCATCACTTCCCAAAGGTGAGTCCCTCAGGTGGTGGTAATTGTGAAGAGATGGGCTTTGAATCATTCCTTGTCGGGGGTTTAAAGTTCCTTTCATTTAAAGGCTAGATATTCTTAACCGCCCACACAGGAAACACCACAGGAAATCAAGTTTTAGCTCAGCCTCTGCTCCAGTTCAACCACAATTTCAAAACGGTGCAGATTCTGGTGGAAATTGAGAAAGCGAAACCTCTTCACTAACCAGCAGCTAAGATTCTGCTTTTGCTCAACTTTTTTCTGAAGTACTTGCATATGTGACTAATATCACTTAACTCATGGGAGTTCCTGAAGGGCAGGATGATTTGCTGGACAAATAGCCTCCTATCTTGCCACCCTGCCCCCTCCCCACCAGCATCTTCCAAAGCACAATGTCTGGCCCCAGAAAGTGCTTAATTCCTGTTTATTAAATGACTTTATTTTATTTTATTTTTTTAAAAAGGCTTGTCTTCATCGTTAAATTCAAGGTTCAATAGCCCCTGAGGTGCTTTGGGAATTTAGACCTCTCGGCCACATTCCCATCCCTCACTGTTAGGTGGCTGGTTGTGGTCCTAGGGAACTTTCCTGTCCCCTCCAGGAGAAATTCTCACAGGTCCTGGAAGGAGAAAGCTCTGCTCTAAAGTCCTGGTGGTGACCTGACCCCTGGCCAGTATGACAGTCACAGAAAGCTAGGCAACCAAATCTTGGCTGTGACTTTCTGAGTCCTTGAGACTCGATCTTTAGTTATGGGGCATGAACCAGGAATCATTGCCATATTACATATTGTTGGTCATATTTTTCATATTCATGGTTTGTACACCAAGGATAAACTTATTTGGTTGAACCGAAGATCCCCATGTCCTTCCTGCCTTCTGAAAACAGCCAACCTCAGTAGCCCTAAGAGATGTCTACCTTTCAGCGTCTGAAATACAGGTACTGAGCACGTCCTGTGTTCCTGACTGGGCGGGGTGTTGTGATTTGTAGCAGTCCTTTTCTCTAGTGGCTCGAGAGGAAGTCACTGACTTGAAATTTTCTCACACGTGGAAGACCTGCTCTCCCAGCTGCCTTTCTGAATGCCTCTGGCCATTTAGAAATGGTTCTCTCCTCACCTGAAAATCACGAGGCCAATCTTTTAAAGACCAGAGCATATACAAAAATCTTTCCAACTTCATCTCTCACAGAAGGCTCCAGGTATCATAAATGAGCCCACTCAGAAATTCAAGTTCAGAAGCAGTTTAAGCACAGGAATGCCCTGGTCCAAAGTGGTAACAGATAATGAGAACCTGGTTAGTTAAAAGTCTTTCTGGCTGGATTGCCTCTTGAGGGTTACTAGGATCTTGCTGACCTTTTTCCTTCTTGCACAATATTCGTGAAACAGAAGCAGGCGACTTTAGGGCGGCTAGAGAAGTGTGTGGAGACTCCTGAGTAGACACTTTCCCCCATGTTGTGTGGTTCGGGTCTCCGCTCTCAACCCAGATGAACATGTCACCAATCTTACCTTGAGCAGGTGCTTTTCCTCAGTCCTCCAGGCAGAATGGATGCTTATCCTAGAAGATGGCTGCGGCAAGTTGGCAACAAGGATGTCTGAGACTATGTGTGTAAAGGGAGAAGTGAGGGGGAATAAGTGTCATCACGCTGTGACGACAGGAAGCCCAGAGGAGGAGAGGGAGGAAGCGAGGGTGGGCCCGGCCCGCCCACTTCACACTCAGAGATGCAATTCTTCCCCTGTGGCTTCTTAGAAGCTTGCTCCCACGACCCACCCAAATACCTACGCTGGATTCTATGAAACACAGGCAAACTCAAAGACCAAGTGGGTTCAGGCATTTATCTGGGAGCACTGTGGGCTCTTGAATGATCTGGGCATGATTTCTTGGTCCAGAAAAGGACAGAGCTTCTCAATCCAGGTGGCGCCTCAGAATTGCCTGTAGATCTGTTCAAGAATGAGTTGGTCTGGCCTCACCACCCCAGTGTGCCATTCAGGTAGACTGAGGCTGGAGTACAATCTGAGAATCAGATTTTAAAAAGTTTTCTAGGACTGAGACTTAGGAATGTCTGTTAAGCTACTCTGTCTCCTGCCCACCCTCCCCCTGGCTGCCTTCCAAAAGATCTGTGGCCTCCAGTAGTTTGATTGGGTCACCATTCCCAGCCTTCCCAGTCTTGGAAGTTGGACTGTCTTTATGCCAGGGTATTGTTGGAGGTAAATGCTAAGGTCCAATGCGAAGGATCCTGGTAGAAATGATTGGGTTAATAGAGGAAACCCCAGATTTAGAGCCCAAAGATCTGGGTTGCAGTACCAGCTTTATCTCTGTTAGCTGTGTGGTTCTAAGCAGGTCGCCCCCTCTCAGCTTCAGTTCCTTAGTAGTAATGTAAAGGATAACAAAAAGGGAGCCATTTTAAAATGGAGCCAGAGCCGCCATCCCGGAGGAACTGCCTAGCACATCTTACTCCTCAAACCTTTGGAGTGTTAAAACTGGCACTATAATCTTTGGATTGTGCCTAAAGCAACATTGCATTCCAAATAACTGTCTGCTGTGACAACCAGAAAGACAATGTGACCACCCACTGAAGTTGAAAAACGTTCTTTAGAAATTGCATCACTATGTTGGCTTATCTGCAGCTATGGAAACTCCCTCCTTCTTTCATGTGAAAGCTCCCCTGGCTTTCACCTCCTAATCGGAACACTATTTGGATTTCTGCCTAAATCAGTGCTTCATGAATAGCTGCTCTTTTGGACCTCAAATAAACGCTTACTGCCTCGCACTTTGGTGTTTTATTTTTAGATTAACAGTCACATCTAATTATAATCCTACTAAACAGTTACTGTTATAGCCCCCTTTACAGATGAAAAAACAGAGGCTCACAGAAGTTAGCTGATTTGTCCAAGATTATACAACTAAGAAATGGCAGAGCTGGAATGCAAATTCCACGTCACAGAGAATGCTGTTCCAGAAACAGTATGATGAGTTGCTTTTGAAAAATATGTCGCCAGTTTTCACTCTGCTTTGTCAACTGGAATTATCTTAGACTGAAAGAGTCAAAGAACTAGGTAGTGACCATGACCCTCATGTATCTGTTGCCAGCTGTGAACTTGGAATCAATCGCTGAGCCACAATGGTTTCATCTGATCAATGAAGAGATGGGCACTGTCCCCGCTCTGTGTCTTGTCCTTCATCCTGAGACATTCAGATTCTGGAATAACCTCTGACCACAGCTGGCTCGTGGGGGAAAGTTGAGTTAAACAAAGATGCAATGGTTCTTTTCTGCAGAACTTCTCAGTCCTTGATGTTCTCTTGATATTCTCTAAATATGCAGATTTCCTCAAACTTATTTGATCATAGAACAATGTGTGTGTATGTAAGTGCACATGTCGCTTTCCCATGAACCGTTTTTTACTGTAACTACACCTTAGCAAATGCTGTAGAGACTCTCCTTTGCTCCTCTGACATCACGCTGGTGGCCCCTGCTGTGGACATGAGGAAGACTTCTTGCTTGGCTCCTGCTTTCTGTCATCTCCTTCGCTCCCATGCCTCTGATTACCATAGCTCTGTGCCCAAGATTCACAAATCCCTATATGCCCCTTGCTCTCTCATTTGAGCTCCACATGGGCACCGGAAGGCCAGTGTCCAGATCAGCTCAGCAAACTCAGCCTCCTCCCACTGGAGCCTGCTTTCCCCACCCTCCCCCATTGCCCCCAAAGGGAAAGCCATAACTCACCTCCCAGGGGCCCAAGTCAGAAACCAGGCACTCTCTGAGGCTACTCTCTCACACCACCACATATTATTCTTTAAAACTGATTAAGGAAGCTGATTTAGGTGAAACAAGCAAACCTTATCCAGCCCTTTGTGAAGTAAACAGCCCACATGTAGAGGCTGCCATGGGGTCTGTCTCTTTCAGAAGGGCACTAATCTCACTGTGGAGGGCTCCACCCTCATGACCTACTTATCTCCCCAAGACCAGCACATTGGAGATTAAGTGTCAATGTGCAAATTTCGGGGACACACACATGGCCTACAGCACAAACCCATAAAAAAGCTGAATTATAGAACCTTTGAGCTAGGAGTACGATGTGCTGAAAATAACAGCAGGTGGGCAACCAGAGAGCATCCACAGAGATACTTCAAGGAAGTCATGTCATGTCTTTGTGTCTTGGTCTCTTCGTCTGTGCTCTGGGGATAATTTCTACTTCATAGCAAAATGAGGACCAAATGAGAAACTGTGAACAGCTTTGTAAGGCTTAAAGTATGATATGAATTTTAGTTATTATCCTCAGTATGTTCCCCAGAAAGCACTGAGCTAGTCTTCCAGACTTTTCAGATTTGGAGTCTGAGACCTCAAACCATTAAGAAACGTGCCTCAGGCCTGTCAGTTGGACAGGACACAACCCTTGGCTCACTCAGTGGTCAGGGAAATGATCAGACCCCAGTGGATGCACACGGAGCAGTCCTTTTGTGCTGAAGGCTCTGGATTTCTGCATGAAAAGTGACTCTTACTAAGGTCCCATTCTCAGTGAGCTCAGATGCGTGTGGATCCGCAAGAAACCACTAGGATCGTACGACGCTGTTGCCATGACTAGAAGGGCTTTCTCATTCATCCTCTTGCCTGAGCTCAGAAAGGGCAGTGTGACCGGTCTCCCTGCTCACACAGCCACTCCCTGTAATGACAGAACTGGCTGTGATCTCTTCTCCTCCTCCCCACCATGCAGCATTGACTGTGCATCTCTATCCCCTCCTGCCCACCAGCAAAAGACTGCACGGCGCTGGGACAAGAATCAGGAACTTGTAGGTCCTTGTACAGCCTTCTCCTTGCTTCTCCTCAGAAGGGATCTGACCAAGTCTGGATGACAAGGGGCTCCTTTCCTTGGCCACCTGTTTCTGAGCCACAAAGAACAAATGTGTCACAGGTGGCCATGCCAACTGCGGGTATCCAGGGCCTGACAGGGACAGGATCCTTCCTAAGCCCAAGGAAGCCACGGGCCAGTGTGGCTTTGAGACTCAGCTTGTAGAAGAGAAGTCAGTTACAGACGTTCAGAGGCTTGCAAAATGCAGTGCAGGTAAGCGTGACATCCAAGATCACCTACAGAAGCCGGTCATACTAGAAGCTGCGGCCTTCTCCAAATATTCTCCTTTTTTCTCCTCTTAGGGCACATCAACTGTCCTTGCCTTTACAGGACATAAATTTATCCAAATGTGACCTCTGTGTTTTTGTATATTTTTCCAGTAAGGGAAATAAGGGAGGCCATAATGAAAGGTCTACTTAAAATAAATGCATGTCTTTTGGAGCCTACATAGCAACAAGAGTCTTTATTCAAATAAAGTTTTAAATAGAACAGCAATACATATGATAGGTGAAAGCAGAACTGGTGGGGCTCCAAGGCTGCTCCCCTCTTCCTCTCTTTGGTGGCTTCTCAGGCTCCTCTGCCTGACTCTAAGAATAGAAAACCACTGGTCCCGGCGGCCAGAGCCCTGGGTTCTTTGTCACTGTGGGGGTTTATTTCCAGCTGTGGGACCGGGGCTGTGGCTTCTCCAGTCCTGCAGCCTCGCTGACTTGGGAAGAGACTCCTCAGGCTTTGTGTCTTATTTTCATGTCTCAGTGGATGTAAGAAGGCAGTTCTGCACCCTGCAGCTCCTCTTCCCGTCTGGGAGGCGGGAGTGGGGGCTTCCTGCGGAAGAACGGTGGGGAAGTATTTCTCCAGCAGCAGTGGTGCTGACCACCGACGTCTGCTGCTCTGACACCCAGTTGGAGTCAGTGAGATGCAGGAGGTGCAGTGTGGCTGGAGGCTGGCAGGGGGTGTCGGCAGCTCTGGCACGGGCCACGGTACATACACCACACTCCCTCCTGGCCCAGTGTAACAAAACAGTGGTCCTATGGGTAACCCTGGCATATACAGGGAAGTTCCTTAGGTGTCCCTGGGCCAGGAGAAAAGCCACTGAGTGGGTAGGCGGTGTGGCACAGGGGAGACAGGCCTGGACTCAGAAACAGAAGTGCTGGATTCTAGTCTTTGTTTTATAATTAACTCGGGAAAGTCCACTTAATACGCCAGGGGATCACTTCCCTATCTGTGAAAGAAGAGAGACTAGCTAATGCGTACTTTCTCTCTGGGCCTTAAAAATTCTGAATATTTATTACTTTATGATTTAAAAAATGAACTCTGACTACATGGGCCAGGCTGTGCTGTCCCTGTTCTCACTTAGGGGCAGCGAGACCGGTGGGCAGGCCTTCCCTCCCCCACAGATGAGAAAGGCTAAGCTCGGTGAGCTAGGGTAACTTGACCGAAGCATACTGCCGGAAGCCAGCAGCGCCTGAATTTAACCTTGTCCATTACACAGGAGCCTGCGGTCCTATCCAGCTACCCAATCTTCCCCAGAGCTATTCAGACAGGAACACTTGCCACAGATGAGGCATCGGCGGATAATTGAGAGCTTTTACCTTCACCGGGGTACTTGAGGATGACCTCCCCATATTTTCCCAGTTTACAAGAGGAGCAGGAACAGGGCAATTGTTTCTTCCTAAGACAAAGCCTGAGGATGTTGGCAGACTCCCGAGGCTTTGAGTAATGCCCATGAATGATGAGCATAATCTTGTTGCTTACTTTGAAAAAGAGAAAAAAGCCCCAACAGAAACATTTTGGCAAGAGACGATCCTATCCCCAGCCCTGGGGTAGCGTGGTTTGTAGGAGCCAGGTGAGGAGGCAGGCCACGTCAGCCTGTGTGGTGCTGACCTCAGCTTCTCTCTGCTGAAGTCAACTCAGCTCTTCCGAGCTGCCAGAGGGCAAGCACATGCCCACCACACCCTCAGTGCTAATTTCGGAGGGCACATGCCAGCGGGGCGGGGAGCGAGTCCTGGCAAGATCCTGGCAGAGAGCCTGGCCGAGGTGCTGGCGCTCCATAAAAATGAAGCCCCAGCTGACCCCATCGCAGCTGGGAGACAGAGCAGTGCAGACATGGGTGTGGGCCTTGCCTCGTTTCCCCAGGTCTTCCTTTCCCACTTCCAAGTCCCAGAGAGTGCAAAGGATTAGAAAATACCAAATCAGCCCTGGCTGGTGTAGCTCAGTGGACTGAGCGCGGCCTGTGAACCGAGGGGTTGCCAGTTTGATTCCCAATCAGGGCACATGCCTGGGTTGCCGGCCAGGTTCCAACTGGGATGAGGGGCGCATGAGAGGCAACCACACATTGATGTTTCTCTCTCTCTCTTTCTCCCTAAATAAATAAATAAATAAATAATTTTTAAAAAAAGAAAGAAAATGCCAAATCTACTCCAGAGAAAGGAACCGAAGCTCCATGTTCTTGATGTATAATCAACATCTTATAACTATTATTACTATTATTCTGTTTAAGTCAGTTTATTTTTTTTAGAGTACTTTTAGGTTCTCAGCAAAATGGAGTGGAAAGTACAGAGATTTTCCGTGCACCATCTGCCCCCACACTCCCGCAGCCTCTCCCACTCTCGACATCCTGCGCCAGAGCGGCACGTCGGTTACAGTAATGAAGTCACACCAGCACGTCATTGTCACCCGAAGTCCAGGCTTCGCTCTTGGGGCTGTACATTCCCAGGGCTTTGACAGATGTGCAATGACATGTATCCACCATTACAGGATCGTACACAGTAGTTTCATTGCCCTAAGAGTCTTCTGTGCTCTGCCCATTTATCCTCCCCCGAGCCCTGCCCTCTGGCAACCAGTGATCTTTTCATAGTCTTTATAGTTTTGCCTTTTCCAGAGTGTCATATAGTTGGGATCACGTAGTATAAAGCCTTTTCAGGTTGGCTTCTTTCACTTCGTAAGATGCTTTTAAACTTCCCCTATATATTTTCAAGGCTTCATAGCTCATTTCTTTTCAGTGCTGAATAATATTTCTTTGTCTGGATGGACCAGCTTATTTTTCCATTCCTTTACTGGAAGGTCATTGTGCATAAAGCTGTTATAAGCAATTTTTGTGTAGACAAACTTGTATGTTTTTAGCTCATTTGAATAAATACCAAGGGGTGTGGTGGCTGAGTCATACAGTCAAAGTATGTTTAGCTTTGCAAGAAACTTACAAACTGTCTTCCAAAGTGACTGCATCAGCTCTCATTCCCGCCAGCAATGAATGAGAGTTCCCGTTGCTCCACATCCTTGTCAGCCAGCATTTGGTGTTGTCAGGGCTCTGGAGTTTGGTCATTCTAACAAGTGTGCTGCAGTCACCTTATTATTTTAAATTTTGAATCACAAGTGTAATTTGTATATGTAGTTTTACATTAGTTATTTGACTTACGTTTTTCTTCCCACTATAGGCCATGAGTTCAGTGAGAGCAAAGGCTGCCTCTGTTTTTGCTTATTTTATCACTTAGATGTGGTACGATGATGCCCTGGACATAGTAGACCTCCGGTGACTGTTGGAATGAGGGAGCAGCCAGCCTCATTATCTCTTCTGGATGTGAGCTTTAACGCAAGGGCCCAGGTCTACTGAGTGTGATGGAGCAGGACCTGGTTGACTTAGACCATTTCTGGGCCATCAGTTCACTGAAGCTGCCAGAACTCAACAGTGTCCTCAGCTGTGCTCATGAGCATCTGGTCTTCTGGCTTTGGTAGCTTTTGGTTTAGGTAGTAGCCTTTTTAAAAAATCCTCACCTGATGATACATTCACTGATTTTAGAGAGAGAGAGGAAGGGAGAGCTAGGGAGGGGGGGGAAATGAAACATCGATGTGAGAGAGAAAAACATTGATCGGTTGCCTCCTATCAACACCCCCATCAGGGACTGAACCCACAGCCTAGTTTTGCACTCTGACTGGGTATCGAACCTGCAACCTTTGGGTGTACAGGACGACACTCCACACAACTGAGCCATCTGTCCAGGCAAATATGACTCTTTCCTTTGGCTTCATCTGAGGAAACCTGGCTTCTTCCTTAAGCAGTTCTTCAGGGCTTCATGAATGTCTCTGTTTCTCAGGCTGTAGATGATGGGATTGAACATGGGCGTCAGGATGGTGTAGAGCAGAGAGGATCCTTTGCGCAAGAGTTGGGATGAATTGCCTGAGGGCACAAGGTACGTGGCGATCAGTGTCCCGTAAAACACCGTGACCGTGGTGAGGTGGGAGGAGCAGGTAGAGAAGGCCTTCTGCCGGCCTGCGCCAGGTGGAATTCTTAGGACAGCAGCAAGAATGCAGGAATAAGAAGCTGTGATGAGGAGAAATGGGACCAGAGTCACTGCAGAAGAGGTGGCATAAGCAATGGTCTCGGTCAGTGAGGTGTCCGTGCAGGAGAGACGAACAAGAGGAGTAAAGTCGCAAAAGAAGTGATCAATTTCATTGGGTCCACAGAAGGGTAGTCTAGACAGTAGGACCATCGTGATTGCTGTCAGGAGGAAGCAGCAGAACCAAGAGCTGGCAGCCAGCCAAACGCAGAGGGGGCCTGTCATGAGGATGGGATAGTGGAGAGGATGACAGATGGCCAGGTAGCGGTCATAGGACATCACAGCCAGCAAGAGACACTCTGTGGCAGCCAGGGACCCAAAGAAATAGAATTGTGCCAGGCATCCAGCCACAGAGATAGTGTTTTGTCCAGTGATGATAATCAGCAACATCTTGGGGACAATGTTGGTGGTATACCAGATCTCCAGAATGGACAAGTTCACCAGGAAGAAGTACATGGGGGTGTGGAGGTGGTGGTTGAACAAAACTAGCAGGACAATGAGGATGTTTCCAGATACGATTAAGATGAAGAAGACTAAAAACATCATAAAGAGGAAAATATTGAGCTGCCAGGTGGAAGAAAACCCTCTGAGCACAAACTCCGCCACTGTCGTCTGATTTTCCCAGGACAGGACCAGCATGCCTTGGCTTCCTTCCTGAGGAGCATAACATGCAGTGACAAAGCAGGCAAAATGCAGGGAATTCTAGCTTACACATAGAGCATGGCCTGACGGTCGAAGATATTCATGCCCCGCTCAGGTGTTTGGAAGTTCCTTTTATCTGGGTGCAGAAATGGCATCTTTTTTTCAAGGTCTGAAATGGGGAACAAAAGAATTTGGACTAAGAATTCCGCATGTGCTATGGTAGCCTGGGAGTTACGGAAGAAGAGGAAGAAAATCTAAAAGGAAGGTGGGCCGAGTCCAGAGGGTTTGTGAACTCTCAGACAGAAAGAACCCCCCCACCCCTCCACCACTTCGGGTACTGTTTACATTTAGGGAAATGGTCCCTATCATATTTATTATGTATTCCTCTTCTTTCAGCTTCTTAGTGACTTGAGAGGTAAGTTTATTACTTGTTTTGGTTTCCACGATCCTAGCAAGAGAAAATCGTGGATGGGTGAGATCTGAGGTTCTCCGACCCCTGGGTGGCGGCCCAAGCTGGTGTCACTCGAGGGCAGGAATGCTTTCTCTCACAATTTTAAATAGGTGCAATCAGACCATTTAAAAAGATTTTATCTAGAACCCTAGTAAATGGGAAAAGAAGATTCAGAACCAGGTGGCCTAAGGCATTGTAGACAACTGACCCATTAAGTATGAGCGCCTCCGGTTCTTTTCGGAGAGATAAGGAAGGCCAGGTCTCCTCTTCAGCTCCATAGGGAGAAACTGCCCCCTAAAACACTGCTATTCAGAGTGAGAGGCTGAAATCACTGCTATTCTGACCCCCGTTGTACTGGATCTGCTCCTCCTTATCTACTGAGGGACCTGGATGGCTGCAGGTAAGCCGGTGGGGATGGGACAACCCTCATGCTGGCAAAGAAGGCACCGTGGGGTGTGACGAGGAGGCAGTTATCAGGAGCAGCCAATAACCCCCCAACAAAGCCAGGGGCTCTGCTTCATGAGTCAGCTCTGAACAAGATGTTTCACTTCTCTGAGACAGAGTTTCTCGTGTGTATAATGGGATACAGGGTGGGTGAAGAACTTCACACGTGCCTGGCGTGTGCCACAAGCCCACAGACACAAAACTAGAAAACCACTGCTATTCTGGCTGCCAATGTCACTGAAGTTCACCGAGGACTGACCGCCCTTACTTTAAAGGGGGCACTGGCAACAAATGCCAGTTTCTCCTGCCGCATCCTGCAGTGTTTGTGCATGTGACTGTGTGAGCAGTTCAGTTCTTCCTGCTTCCTCTTGTCATACCAACAGCCTTTGGCAATACATTGATGCCCTTTAAAAATGGACCTAGTGACCTGGGTACCATTTTGGGGAGCCCTAGTTTCACCTTTCCCACAGAACTAGCCTGGAATCTGTGCTGACTGACTGTCCCATTGCCCCAAGGCGCCGGACCCCGACTGAGCCAAATCCTGATCTCACTGAGTGGGGAAGGCACAGACAGAGGCCTCTTCATCCCCCGCAAAGCACAGCTGAGAATCTGAGCTCTCAGGAAGAGGGCTTTGGTTCCCACTCCTGGCTGCTTCTGCTTCTTTGCGGCTGCTGGCAAAGCTGGGAGGGGGGGGGACTCCCCTCAATCCCCCCAACCCTTCTTGAGTTCTTCTGGCTGGCCTAATCATAGAACTGGCACAAGACCCAATAGACTACCAAGGGAAAAAGCAATGTAATACATGTGCACGGGAGATAAAAATGGTGGTGTTCTTCCCAAATGATGAGGCTGCCAACTTTTTCTGTTTTTTAGACAAACAAGAAATGTGTGAAGAAATCACAGGACAAAGACCCTTAGATTCGGGTGCTCATCACTGGGAATCTCCACAAAGTTTGGACCTGTGCAGGGACTTGGTAAAGGAGTATTAAGGTTTGTGTCTGCAGGCTTTTAGGCGCTGGGTTCCTTTCTAAATCATTTTTATTGTTATTCTATTACAGTTGTCCCACTTTTTCCCCCTTTGCCCTTTTCCGCCCAGCCCTGCTCCTACGGTCAATCCCCACACCATTGTCCGTGTCCGTTGGACATTCATACGTGTTCTTTCACTAGGTCCCTTCCCCTTTTTCCGTCATTATTCCCCTCCCCCACCCTTCTGGTCACTGTCAGTCTGTTCCATGTTGCTTTTAGGCTCAGGGTTCCCTAACTCTAGCCATGGGGGTCTCTCTCTTAGGCCCCCCACAGTGAGGAGGGTGCCTGTCACAGGGAGATGGATTTCCTGGGGAATACTGACGGAGGGTCAATGTGCCTTTTTTGTGCTGGCTGCTTGGGAAGTAATTTTAATTCAAAATAATCACTATGCTGTTGTGGGACATTTGAGGGCTGCACCCCAACCCTGCTCATGATTACTTTACTTGATCCCAGGCACTATTCTAAGTGCTGAAAAGGTGTAACTCGCTTAAGCATCGCCACAGCACTATGTCCTTACTTTCCGGATAGAGTCGCAGAGAGCTTCATTCACTTTCCTGGGCTCATCAGCTGGGAAAGGGCAGAGGCGAGATTCAGGCTCACCCTGGACCCGTTGCTCCTAAGCGCTACACTGCCACCTGGCTCTGGGTACCTTGGCTAGTTTGCATTATCTCACGGTGGTGGGGAGAGGGCAGGAAGGTCCCACAGGGCAGCCTCCTGCCCAGGTTTTAACTTCAGGGCAAGGGAGGCCTGCTTTCCCACTCAATGAGAGAGCCGCCCAGAAAGTCTCCCCACCTCTGACAGCCTTCTCCACCCTCCTGCAGACTGGCTTTCCTGCTGCTACTTCGGTGTCCTTTCTTCAGCATCTTTAAAACAAAAAACAAAAAACAGGTCAGCCTATTACCTTAAAGAAACCGAAGAGTCCTTTTTGAAAGTGTGCACAAGGAGCTGCCACTTCGGTCCAGCAGGCCCTCACATTTCCACCAAGGGCTGTGCGGAAATGCAGGACAGACCGGGGAGAGCAGGTGAAAGGCAGGTGGGAACGGACCAGACAGGCAGAGACACCTGCCTGGGAGCACAGCCGGGATTCAAACCCCTGCTCACCCACAAAGACGTGGGAGCAAAGGCATTCATATCACCACCTGAAGGGAAGCGCTGCCCTGTGGCCTCCAGGTCAGTCTGAGTGAGTCTTTCTGGGGCAGCAGGGGGGCTGAGAACCCTCCCCGCAAGCTCAGGCACGCAGCCACCGCCCTTCCTCTGCCTCCTCAGCGGGAGGGAAGAATTGCAAAAAAAAAACAGTATTGAAAAAGCTAGAGGTGCGTGCTTCGCTCTCCTGCTCTGATGTTAATGTTGCTCACCCAGGCTGCGTGAGTCTAGAGCCGGAAGCCCAAACCAGGCAGATGCCTGCCATTCACATGGGCACGGGTTAAGGGCTCAGAAGATGGTAGAGCTCTTTCCTCTACTCTTCATCCCTTTTTCTCTTCCGCTCCCTCCTTCCCTCCCACTTACAGGCAGGCAGGCTCCTTAGGAAGGCATCTGCCCTCTTCACTGCATCTGTCCAGCAGGAATAGCTTCTAAAGACAATCAAAGGAGACGGAAGCACTGGATTGGATCATTTTCAACATCCCTTAAACTTGATTTTTTTTTTTCCTAATTGGGAAACATTCCATCTCCCCAGGACACAAACATGGAGCAAGGACGCAGGAAAGTGAAGAGGCTTATCACAAAGCAAGTGAAAACACAAATACTCAGTGAATGAGCACAGGCTGTGTTGCTTGCACGAACAACAACAACAAAAAGCAAGGGGGGACCTGGAGAGGCTTAGGTGCTATCTAAACGGATCCGTTCTCTTAGCTGGATTAAATGCCCAGTGAATGAACCAATCAATGCAGCCAATATCCGGCTTATGGGTAAGGACTGTTGACTCTTGCTAGCTGCTGGTTGAGTCAGGTGAACAGTTGATCAACCCAGAAGACAAATCTCAGCAATCAGGCTTTGTCACGAAATTAATAGCTGATTGCACATGCTAGGAAGTGGCACCTCTGGCCTCACCTAGCAAGGGACAGACTTAAAACAGGAAAAGCGAAGCAGAGCAGAACAAATAAGCTTTACCCGCCACTGTGTCACAGAGGTTCACGCCTCCTTCAGGGAGTCAGGCTGCAGATACAATGGCACGACCATCTCTCCTGGATTCAGAGGACTGGGCTAGACCCTGCAATCCTGCTTTTATCCAGAACTACGCTGCCCTGCGGACTCGACCCAAACTAAGTTAATGCCGTCTTCACCCATGAACCTACGAGGCCAGTTGTGTTTTGGTCCCAATGCTCAACCTCCTTCTTCTTTGTAAACTGGAGTCCCTCTGTGGCCAAAGCCATAGCCTCCCCTGACACTAGGACTTAGGGGCATTTCCCCAATGGCTCTGGTGGTGAATTGCTGTTGATCTTGCAAATTATATGAAACTAAGTTACCTTCACCTTAGAGGAAACTCTTTTTCCTCCTTGCTGTGTGTTAAGCTTCGCTTTAATTGTGACTCTGTAATTATATGACCTTTGGAAAGAACTTTAATTTAGTGATTGAAAATGCATGATTATGTTATGTGCTAGGGTGGATTGGACAATATTTTGAAGGAAGTATTCATTTGTTTCTGTCCACAGGAAGTAAAATCACCATGCATGTCCTCACTGTGGTAGGTTTGGGAAGGAGCTGGAACAAGTGCCCGTGATAGTGAGCATTGATTGTTCACACCATTAATTAGGATTCTAAAGAGCCGCCTGGGTTGTTGTCATTGATTAAAAATAGTAACGGAGGCTGGTCCTGCTCTTGGAATTGTCAGTTTGCGAGTGACAGCATTATGGAATTGAAGTTCTCATTCACTGACAGGCACTCAAGGACTGGAGAGTTACTCCCTTAAAGTAACACAGTAATATCACTGTCCAGTAAGTGTAACAAGCGACACATGGCAAAGTGTCAGTGAATTGGAACTATCCCGTTTGTTCTTTAAAATGGAACCATTTCCTCTAAGATCTAGAGCCCGGACTTCCTGAAGCCTTCTTGGTACTTGCCGATATTGAATCCACCAACAAAGTTTCTCATAGGCGAGGCTCCACGCAGGATGTTGGGGTTGAAATCTACCAAGTGGCCCCTGTGCCAGGCATAGGCTCTGCGCCTCTGCTCTCTGTAACCCTCACAATTCCTGTGCACATTGCCACCTTACACATGAGGAAGTCCAGGCTTGGAGAGATAAGGTGGCTTGTTCAGAATTACCCCCCCCCCCCACCCCGGAGCCCGGGAGGGAGCTGGGATCAGACCAGAAGTTTGGTGAGGACAGAGCGTGCCTGTCTACCTCAGAGCCTGGCACGTAGTAAGATTTTAAGTAAATATTTATTAAAAAGAAAAAAGGAATGAGTAAATATGTGAGCATCAAATCGATGTCCTCTGCATTTTAGCAAATGCCTGTCCTCCGAATCACAAAATGGTACAGCTACCTGTTGAGGAAATGGAAGGGCTGTAGAACACAGGCAGAAGCTGAATATGTGGCAGAAGTGGCTACTGATACTAATTTTTTTAAAGGCAAGTTATTCACGAAAAAGTGAAAGACCACCAATAAAAACAACAAAGAGCATTTTATTTAGAGCAAGATCATCTGAGAGAAGCCTTCAGTATTCGATTCAATCAGTTATTCTGCATCAAGGTCACTCCGCGATTTCTAAGAGGTTGTGAAACCCCTGTCACTCTTTTAAAAAAAAAGTATTTATTTTCTTGGAAACCAAGCCCCTGGTATGGACTGACTCAAGGGTGTGAGCTTCAGATATGTTCTGCAGCTGGTACAGAGTCAGCCAAATACCGGTACCTCAACTCTCAACCTTCAGAGCACAGCCCAAGGAACAATTATAACTCTGATTCTTTGACTTCAGAAAAGATTTAGTTTACAATGTCTATAGACTGTAAGTCTTAAAAAGGGTACACAAAAAAATCTAAAAAGAAAATAAACAGGGTTAAAATAAAAACATTTTGAATCAAATGTGTTAGCTTCAGTTATTCAAGGTGACTGGGAATGTGACTTTCTGGGTACAGTAGTCCCCCCTTATCTGAGACCCCCGGTGGATGCCTGGAACTGCAGAGTACCTAACCCTCCTGTACCTACCTACCTAAATAAAGTTTAATGGAGGCATAGTAAGAGATTAACGACAATAACTAACAGTGAAATAGAATGACTATAACAATATGCTGTAATAAAAGTTTTGGGCATGCGGTCGCTCTTTCTCTGGCTCAGCAAATTAGCACTAGGAGAAGTCTCATTATGCTGTCCACTCACTGTATGTGCCGGCCGGAGGCTGGGGCTGGGAGCTGGCGAGGGAACGAAGGGAGAGAGATGGGGAAGAGGGGAGTCCAAGCCTACTCTCCACCTGTCCATGTCCACTCTGCTGAGCACAAATACACTACTCTTCCCTCTGTCTCTCCTCCTCTCTTACCTCTTGTTCCTCTCTCTCCCTAATCCCACTTTCTCCCTCCTTCTCTCTTGTTGTCCTCTCCCATTTATTATATCTTGTTTCTGGCTAATCTTTCTGGATATCTCTCAGTCTCTGCTCTCTCCTTCTCTTCCTTTCCTCTACCCCTCTTTCTGACATTTACTATCCCTCCAAGGATGTCTTCCTCCACTTCCCATCAATGAGCCTACACATACAGACAATTTATTATTTGTACTGTATCTTTTATATGTTTGGGAACAAATAATTACCATTGTGTTACAATTGTCTACAGTATACAGTGGAATAACATGCTGTACAAGTTCGTAGTCCAGGAGCAATAAGCTAGAACCATCGCCTAGGTGTGGAGTAAGCTGTACCAGCTAGGTTTGTGTAAGTGAAATCTATGATGTGGACACAGTGATGAAATCACCTAACAATGCATTTCCTAGAATGCATTGTTAAGTAACATATGGCCATAACCAGATAAGTGACTATCCACTTTCTAAATGTCTTGTCATCAGTTTCCTTTCCCAGAAGTTGTAGAAACATTTGCCAAAGGGATCCTACAAAATGCTCTCCCCCTATTTGGTAGCCAGAGGCAGAAGACAGGTCCTCACACTCCTGTCACTTCTCAGTCTCCCTCCTTGAGTTCTGTGCCCAGTAGAACTGTGAGTTCCTAGTGCTCATGGCTGCCTTAGTGACCTTGATCTCTGTGGGTGAAGCCCAGAAGGGCCTTCCATCCCCAAGGCCACCTCTAGATAGCAAATACTTCACCAGAGGAGCAAATCAAATTTTTTTTTATTTTTCCTTTTTAAAAGTTCATTTATCTTGAGATAATTGTAGACTCATATGAATTTGTAAGAAATAATAGATATTCCATGTACCCTTTCCCCAGTTTCCTCCAGTGAACACATCTTGCAAAACTATAGCAAAATATCAGAACTGTGATATTGCTGTTGATAGTCAAGATAAAGAATATTTACATCACCACAAGGATCCTTTTGAATTGATTTTGAGAGAGAAAGAGAGAGAGAGAGAGAGAGAGAGAGAGGGAGAGAGAGAGAGAGAGAGATTGACTGGTTGTTGCACTTATTTATGCATTCATTGGTTGATTCTTGTATGTGCCCTGACTGGGGATTGAACCTGCAACCTTGGCTTATCGGGGTAATACTCTAACCAACTGAGAAAACTGGCTAGGAACCACAAGGATTCTTAATGTTGCCTTTTTGTACCTATAACCACATCCCTTTTACTTCCACCCTGGTAATC
>VMDR010009275.1:0-33935 GCA_007922815.1 Macrotus californicus
CCCCCACCCCCCATAAAGCCACCATTTCCCTGATGTGACTGACAAGTTACTGACCAAGTAACTCAACAGGTTAGTTCCTTATCAGGCTGTGGCTTTGTGATCACGCTTTCTTTCAATACAACCGAGACCCGAGTCAATTCCAACCTAGCGCTGCAGACACCTTTGCTGTTACCCACAAAAGTGGGGTACCCAGACTGGGGTGTAGCCGCCCGTGCCACGCTCAGAAGGGTCACCCACGCCTCTGGAAGGACTCTGGGGACTCTGCACAGCACAGTCCGGCAATTTCACGTCACATCTGTTGCAAAGATCAGACTGTCACTGTACCCTCTCCCTCCTCGGACCCCACCAGCGCCTGCAGCTATATTCTCCTTTTCACGGACCTAATCCGCTCAGGGCCGCTAAAAGGGGAATCGAGGAAGCTTCCCTCGTGAACCCAAGCGGAGAAAAAGGCAGGAAAACGCGGTGGAGTCACGTCGTTCCGCCATTTTCTGAGCGGAGGAGGAAGACATGTTGGAACAAAAACACAACAAAAGAGCAGCCATTTCCCAAGCCAGCTCCAACAGCAACCCGAGCCGACGGGGCCGGCCACCTCGGCCCCCTCGAACGCACTCCGCCCGACACACCTCAGGACATCAGAGGCGCCGACGTAAAGAAAGCGGCCGCCAACCCTGCCGGGTGGGGATCAAAGATGACCTGCAGGCTTCCTGCAAAGGCAAGCCCGGGGAGGAGCGCCCGAAGCCCAGCGGAGCGGCGTGTGACACTGAAATTCTAAACTAAGTTGGCAAACTGCAATTCACGCAGTGATGGTGGGGACTCACGGTTCAAAGGAGACCGCCGGCCACAGGCAGCCCAGGTAATGGAGTGCCCAGCCCGGCGCAGGCGGTCCCGTTCCCGGCCTCTGCCCACTTACTTCCCCGTTCCACACTTCCCTCGGAGCCTCGCCGGGGGCTCGCGGGTTCTTACCGTATGTGGGGGATGCCGACCCCACCCTGCAGGATCTTATAGAGTTTGCTCTCGTACAGCAACTGGGGATGCCTGGCCTTCTGAGACTCTAGCTTCACTGCCACTTCCTGCAGGGGAGAGAGGGGGCAATGGCATCAACAACTGCGGAGTCCATGTCACTTGGGAAAGACGGGGAGACATTAGCAAAGCTCCGACTCGCGACCAGAAAGTGAGAGGCTGGCAAGAGAAAGCTCTCTTTGTAATTACAAAAGGAGGCTCCAGCCTCAGCGGCCTCTTCGGGGGGTAGTGACGAAATCAGCACGTCCCCTAAAGTGCAGGAAAATAATTCATCCAGAAAACGTAATGAGGGATTATGAAGAAATCAGGCGATCGGAAACTGTCCTCATTGGAACAAGAAGCCCAGTAGGATGGGTATACTACACATATATACACATATATATAATATATATGTACACGGGGTGGGGGGGGCGGGTCACAGAAATAGGATTCTGCCGTCTTCACCTTAAACGACGGCTAAAACACAAAGTGAGATTACGGTACATTTTGGACGAGCTGGGGAACTTCCCGGTTTATCCGTGCTTTCTATCGTGGTCTTTTCCTTTCAGGGAAAGAGCGTGAGAGAGGTTCCTAAGCCAGGAAAACTGGCTCCTCTGGACTCCCCAGTGCGTTCGGTGGGAAACCGCCCGAGCAGTTTGGGGGGGGGGGGGAGCAGGAACGGCGTAGTCGTGAACCCCACCCTGGGTGATTACCTCGCCATTGGTGATGTTGATCGCCAGATAGATGTCCCCGAAGGAGCCAGACCCGATCTTCCGTACCAGTTTATATTTCCCTCCGACAATAAATTCGGCCTTGGAGCCGCTGCTGCTCGCCATCCTGAGAAGCGAAGACGGAGGCTGGGGCCAAGCCCCGACACCTCTTAGAGGAGGGCAGAGGCCTCTGCGCTCGTCCCCTGAGCAGGGCTGCGGAGGAGGGCGGCAGGAAACGGAAAACGCTGGCTTTTGGCGTCACAGGGCCCGGAATCCGCCAAGGGGAACCTGATCCCCGCCGATCAGTCAGATTGTTTTTTGGGTTTTTTTTGTCAGATCGCAGTTTGTGAGGGGTTCTCGCGGTTCCCAGGCTGGGCCACTTGTTTCTGGGCCGCCGCCGCTGCCACGCTTTCGCGGCGACGTCGCGGGCTGGAAAAGGGGCGCGGTGAGTTAGGGCGGTGATACCCTTGCCACCACTACCGCCGGCTCCCGCCCGGAGGGACCCCTGTCACTCCGGCGACGCCGCCATCTTGTTACTCCGGCTCCAGCCAACGCAAAATGCCCCCAGTCCCCGGGAGCCGCTTCTTCACGGCGCAGAGCACTCTGGGAAAGGATCTCAGGCGCTAGCCCCGGAGGTTCGGCAGCGAGGAGGGCGGAACACGACCGGCGAATGTCGCGGCCCACGCTCCGAGCGTCATCCGGTCACCGCCCAAATGCTCCTGCGTACTGCAGCCCTGCTGACTGCGCAGGCGCCTCGCGACCTCGCCTCTCCCCCATCCCTTGCTTATTTCCACTTCCGGGCGTAGGCTGTGCTGCTGTCGCTTCCTGTGTGTCCGTCACCGCGGGTATGCCCGGTCTTTCCAACGCCCCGCGCCCCCGGGGCTCCAGCGCAGTTAGGAGTCACTCATTTCTTTTGGAAGACGGAAGCTTCAGGTCTGGGAGTTCGGTATTGACCTTTGCTTCTTGTTTGAGGCGGTTTTAAACTTTGATCTTTCCGCCACTCCCCTCGACCGGCCTGTTCCCAGCCCAGTTTCTGTTTTGAAAGAAGCTGTCGCCTCTGGTGGAAAGGAAGAGAAAAGCAGCCGTGGGCTGGCTGGGTCTGTTCGGGGCTCTTGATTTTTGCAGGAGTCTAGCTGGTGAGTCTTAATGATTAGATTCCTGCTCTCTACGGGGTGTTGGAGACCCTCGTTTTACAGAACGGGAAAAGAGAATTTACCTTGTCGCCCTATGTCTTGCCCCATTGAGGAACCTAATACTAGTAGCAGATATCAACAAAATAAAATTTACAACCGTGAAAAAAAACTGCACATAAAAGTTGTTATATCTACCCCCCGCCAATCAAACCCCTTGAGGAATCATATCTTCGTATGTTGGAAACTGCAGCATTGACACCCCCCCCGAAAAACAGGATAGAAATAACTATTACAAAATAAAATTGACAGCGTTTGAAACATTACACATTTTGCTAAAAATATCAAAAAACCAAACCTTGACCATATTTTGGTTTACCAAATTTGACCTGGGAAAATGGGTTTTGGTAGTGACGATGATCACAAAAGAAAACGTGGTTGATGCTATCCTTTGTAACATCAAACGCCGCTGAATGAATTTAACCCTGAATGAATCAAACCTGTTGTAAAAACAAACAGAAAAAATCTCTCCCAAATAAAGTAAATTCGTTAACATGGAAGTGGAAAAAATGTAGACTTAACTGCGGCTTTGAAAACTGATGAAGTAATTAGTAATGGAGTTTACCCTGGAAGATATTTTAATTAAAATTCTTCCACGTTACTGTAATTCTGACAAATGTTTGTATTAAAGCCCTAGTTTAAATGTCTTCCTGAATTTGAAAACAGGAAAAAGAGACCCTCCTAAGGTCGAGCACGAAATTTGGAGGCACTGCCAAACCCAGGCTCCCAAATCAGCACTATTAGACATTTCCCCTTTGATGTTAAAGCACGTTTGGCCTACTTGATAATTTCCGCTGTTAGATTCTGTTTAAAAAACAAACAAGTATAAGCCATCCAAACTTTAATGGATTCCTTAGCTTTTGGAGCGCCCCACAGACAGGCGAGGTAGACATTTAAAGGGAGTTTTGCACAAGGATACAAATGCTGAATTGGAGATGAAGTGGGGGGTAGAGGTGTGCATGGAATAGACTAGAGTAGGGATTTATAACAACCAAGGTCTGTTGGGACAGCGGCAAGTCTAACAAAGATTTCCATAGAGGTATTAGAAGAAGAAGGGCAGTATAATGTGTTTTTTTTCTTTCATTTATCTGATTTAAAATGTACTTTATTTCTGAGATTTTATCTTCCTGTGTATGTGTCATTAAAGTGTCCTTTTTGTATTTTTATTTTATTTTTTATCCTCACCTAAAGACATGCCTAGTGATTTTTAGAGAGAGGGGAAGGGTGGGAGAAAGAGAGGGAGAGAAACATGGATGTGAGAGAGAAACATGATTGGTTGCTTCTCCGGGACTGAACCTGAAACCTAGGCATGTGCCCTGTCTGGGAGTCGAACCCATGACCTTTCAGTTTACAGGACGATTCTCCGACCACCTGAGCCACACTGGCCAGGACACAAAAGTACCCTTTTATAAAACGGTGCTAATGGTAGGTAGCTCTGTTTGGTTGTTTCGTTAATATCCTTATTTGGCAAAATTAAAGTCGACATTGAAAAATTTTTTTTCTTTTTAAAGTTGACATTTTATCAGCCTTCTTTTTAAAAAATATTTATAAGCTTTTGAAATCCCACACTGGGACTCACTCATTTAAATGACTTCTAGAAGCCCTTCCAACTGAGATTCTATGGGTTTGTGTCTATATTTGGTGTGTCTCCTCATTTGTTTTCCAGCCTGCTGTAGTCACTACTCCAGCACTGACAATACCCAGCATAAGGTCCTAAAATGCTGAGTGGTCATAGCCTTTTCAAATGTGATTTCAGCTGATTCCATCTTAAGATTTAAATTAGTCAGATTTAAGGAAGACAAAAGTTGGGGTTTTTAACATAGAAAGTGAAGGTTCTAGGTTTCAATTATGACTCAGCCTTTTCCCTAAAATCATGTATCATTCGTAGTGAATTTCAGTCTCAGCAGTCGAAGAATTACTTGTTTTAGGTGCGGCTATTTTAAAGTTACAAGTCATTCTGTACTGATTGAATCAGCGTCAGCTTTGGTGTAATGGAAGGAGTCTTTTAAAATGTGCCAAAATGCAATTCCTAACTCCTGAAACAGATGAATTCACTAAAAAATATGATCAAAAGTATAGGATAAAAGTATTCGACTTTGAGGGAAATATCACAGCTAGGTCAATAATAATATGCTTTGCAATTTACAGAGCGGTTTCACACATACCAGCTGTACCCTGGTAGGACAAAGTGGCTTGTCCAAGATCATACAGACATCAGAGGCAAAGAAAGGACTAGAACCCCAACCTCTAACCAAAAGAAAGAGGAAAAAGGAAAGGACAGGAGGCAAATTGGGACCATTACGCCACAGTGATTATGTGCATGTTCATAGATCAAGATGAATTGAAATTTTTTTTTAAGACACGGTGTTTACCCAAGAAAAGGTCACTAGTAACCAGAGTATGTTTTGAGTAAAATGATAAGGACAAGCACAGGAAGTATAGATGGATGCCGTAAGGAGGAAAATAAAACACAAGGGGGGCCTGCCAATCTCTGGAGTTGTTTGGCGCAGATAAGTAGGAAGAGTGGAGTGCTTCAGAATATGTCAGTGTTTCGGGTGGTGTTTGGCTGCTACACAACCTCGTGCATAGTCAATTATCAGACAAGTGAGTCAGTGGAATGATGGGAAACATGAGAACATCAGAAATGCCCTTTGGGGTCAGAGTGATAATTCCTTCCGTCTGTTTTCCAGTCATCCACTGTGACAGCGATTTCTGTGTCCCTTTCTTGCTTCAGTTCCTGTTCTCCCCTCTGCTGCTTTTTAGGAGTTTTTGTGAAAGTAGACTGCTGCGTCTATGGTAGCAACTTCAAAAACATTTGAGATACTCTATAAACATTTCTTACTTTCTGGGTAGTCATTAACCATAAATTTATTTCAATTAATTTAATTCTTTGAACTTATGCTTTTGACCCACAAGACTTCAAGACTCTAAAGATTGATAAGTTCTGTGTATATGCTACCCAATGATCTTTTTTTAAAAAAATATTTTATTGTATTTATTTTTAGAGAGAGAGGAAGGGAGGGAGAAAGAAAGGGAGGGAAACATCGATGTGCAAGAGAAACATCCGTCGGTTACGTCTCACACGCCCGTAACTGGGGACCTGGCCTGCAGCCCAGGCATGTGCCCTGAGTGGGATCGAACCCCCTGACCTTTCGCTTTGTGGGCTGACACCCAACACGCTGAGACACACCGGTCAGGGCCCCAGTGATCTTCTAATAATCACATGTAAAATGTTTACTGTTCTTTTCCTTATAAGTGACAAATATTCACTTGAAAAATTTAGGTAAATCAGAAAAGCGAAAACAAAAATCTCTTAACATATATTTAACTTTATTTATTAAAACTTGCAACAGCTAGTGCTAGTGCACATTCAGTTTTGAGAGTTGTTTTTTTCATTTAATGGTTTCTTGGAGACATGTTTCCATATGAGCAATCTTCCAAAATATTTTAAATATCCACACATTAAATATGTGTAGTATTGATGGAGCAACACTTAACCAATTCCAATTGAGTATTCCAGTTATTTTCAAACTTTTACTAGTATAAACAATGCTTTAATGAATATTCCTGTAGCTAAATCTCTGCTGGCCTCTGAAATTAATTGGTTAGGATATATTTCTAGAAATGCTACTGGTCTTCAAGCTCCTTTGTGTGATAAACAACAACTTCTGATTCTGTGTTGGTGCAGCTTGTGATAATGAAACCCGTATTCAGGTGCTATCCTAGCTTTCTTAAATTTATGTTCAAATTTAAATCCTGATCCTTCAGTTTCTTAAAAGTGGTTGTTAGATTTTCTTTTTTGGCCAACCATTGTTGTAAAACCTAATAAACTTAGAGGAGCTCTTTGCAGCTCCCCTATTCCCTTCCCCACACATTTCAAAATCTCAAGAATTTTGCAAGTCTGTGGTTTTGCAAATGAAAATGTCTCTTTTATGGAGACAGCCAACAAGACATAATTGTTGACCATTAGTGAAACAATTGTATTCTACAGATACTTAGATTTAATTGAAGGAGAAGGGAGAGATTAGTTTCCTGTGAGAGGTCAAAGGACCCTTCAAATCAAGAATATAGTTAATCAAGTATGAAAAACAGAATCATCTCATATATGTTCAGATCTCCCATATTTTGCATGAGCTCAAGTATTCCCACAGAAACACATCTTTAGTCCCACAGAAAGAAGTGTGCAGGGTCTCAGAGATGGGGAAGAATTCAGTTTCTCACTGTTCCAAACTGAGTTAACTCAGACTTTACTACAGAAATCTTGTATTTTTTTTAAATTTTTATATATTTTTAAATTCTTCACCTAAGGACACACCTACTGATTTTAGTGAGAGGGGGAGGGACAGAGAGAAAGGGAGAGAAAGATCAATGTGAGAGAAAACATTGATTGGTTACCTCTCATACATGTTCCAACCAGGGAACTGAACCAAAAGGGGACTGAACCCGAAACTCAGGCTTGTACCCTGACTGGAAATCGAACCCACGACCTTCTGGTTTACTGGACAGCAGTCCCACCAACTGAGCTACACTGGCCAGGGCCCTTTCAGGTCACTAGTCATGCCGTAGACCCCCTTAGAGGAGGAACAAGGGAGCCCAAGAATAGCCTCATAGGACTCCCTTACAAGCCCTTGCATGACCACTCCCTTAAGCATTAAGCCCCAGAGATAACATCTAGGCCTCAGTTATGTCTCGGCTCCAGGCCCAGAAACAGCAAGGCCAGGTGGGATGACACCATGGCTGACATCAGGACCAGCCTCAATGACTAATGATCCCCTTCCCTGGGGCCCACCAATCAGTAGAGACCATGACTCTGAAAGGACACACCTGGAAAACTGATGAATATTCAATTGAGATCCACCCCTGAGATCCCCCTCCCTCCCACCCTCCCCTCCTCCCTTCCCCTCTTCTTTCCCTCCTCCCCTCTCACACTCACATACCTTTGCCCACTGCTTTCTTATTCCAGGCCTACTCTCTGGAGCCCACACCAGTGCCTGCCTTTCTCCTGAGCTCCAAGCGCCCTTCCTTTGCTGCTATAACTTGCTTCCTGAGCCCACGCAGCCCAGCTGGCTCACTTCTTCCACTGGTCACTTCTACTCCTGTGATTTTCTAACTAAACTTTTGCTTGTATTTGAGTTCCTTGGCTCTGAATTCTTTTCTTAGCTGAACTCAAGGACCAAGGTCTAGCATCTGGTGTCGTTCACTGCTAACAGTTCCAGGACTCCCAAGGATACCAAAATCCACAGATGCTCAATTTCCTTATATGAAATGGTGTTATAGATGCATATAACCTATGTACCATCTCCTGTTTACCTTGAACCCTCTCCAGATCACTTGTAATACCTAATGCAATGTAAATGCTATATAAATAGTTGTTATGCTGTATTGTTTAGGGAATAATGATAGGAAAGAAGTCTGTACTTGTTCAGTACAACCACTGTAGACCTAGCTACATAGTACATGTCAGCATAACAATTTTCTTCCTGAATATTTTCGATATGTTTGAATCCACAGATGCGGATGAGGAACCTGGGGATTCAGAGGGCCCACTATAATGGCTCCTTAGTTTTGGGCACAGCTTTCCCTGGAGGCGAAGGAGGGGCTTCACTTAAAAATGATCTCTCAGTGTCCATATTCTGCAACTTGATGGTCAGTCAGGGTCTCGACTTCTGTCTTCCTGTCTTCCAGCTGTGTTTGAACTCCCACAGCTTTGAGGACTGGCACCCATCTCCTCCATGGTCCTCTTTAGTCTTTAAAAATTCTTGCTTAGATTCCCATAGAGGAAAATCTTACCCTTCAACACTCTTATTCTTGGCAAGGAGTGAGATTCAACCGTGAAAATCAAGCAAAGCTAGTTTTTGTCCTCTTCTGTTGCTGTTTCCACTAACCCCACCTCTGCCTCTCAGAATTGCATTGAAATAATGCCTGAGGCTTTAACTCTTTTGTCTGCAATGAGCATTCTGCGGTGTAATATTTAAATGCCAGAAATATGTCCTGACAGGGAAGAAATTCAAGTAATTTGATGGTGCGTGCACTTACTGAAAACCTTGCTACAGCCAGGACTTGAAAAGCACTATGAAAGATGAAATGCCTGCGTTTCTCCTGTGTTCTCCATTCCAACCCATTATCTTGTTCTGGTCGGTCCGTCTGACCTGGCAATTTTTATATAATCAAATTGTACTTGAAAAGTGCAGTTTTAATCAGATGAACCATTAATTCCTGAAAATGCATTGTCATGCATGGCATTTGGGAATATTTGCGCTGGCTATTTTTATTTGGAAGAATTTTATTAGTGTTTCTCGGAGTTTCTGTCATTTCTGCCCCCCTTTCTTTCTCAGCCCCTGTTCTCTCTCTCTGCATTGTTCCTTAGCAAGGCCATGAAGCTGTGCTCCCTGTGACTCATTATTGCTCACTGTAGTAATCTACTCTTCTTTGTGAGACTAAATTTGGAAGATGCTTGAGTTGCCATTCCTGAGGAGAGCGAGTCCAAAGAGCACATCCTGTTAACTCTCAGCTCTCCGTGCCAATGCCAAAAAGCACTGATACAATCACAGAAAATGGAGTGGCCGCTGCATTTGGTCCTGGCCAAGCCCAGTATCACGCCACAGAAAGACTTGCTGCCGTCAACAAAGCCAGGGGCTTGGCTGCAAAAAAAGGAACTCTGGATTGCAGGGCCCTAAAGCACAAAGCAAAAAAGTCCAATTATATTTATATAGCCCTCTGCAGTTTATAAGGTATTTTGCGAGGCAGTAACTAGTGCTTTTCATAACCAGAATAAGAAGTAGGTAAAACAGCTGTTGTTTTATTCATCTGGCGTGTGAGGGAAGCTGAAGATCGGAGAGGTGTGGGAACTTACCCAACACCACCAGCTTCCCAGAACTCCCTGTGAGCCAGGCCACTGTTCTGTGATGTGTGCCTGTTCACCCCCACAGCTAACATGTCCCGTCCAGGCCTCGGCGCCTGTGGTAGATCTGGACTGGGAGCACATTGCAGTCACCACCTCCGTAGACCTACACTTGTCTTAAACCAGTCCCCTCCAGCTGGTGGGCTCAGCCCTTCCGCAGCTCAGTTGATCTCTGAGCATCCATACTCTGCAACTTGGTGCTCCAGCAGGGTTTAGACCCCCGGCTGTGTCCACAGCTTTGAGGCCTGACACCCATGTCCTCCATGGCCGAGTCTCACATCTGGTCGTCCCTGGCTCTCTAGCTGGTTCCTCCATCCTGGCTACCTGATCTCAGTTATTTACCTCTCTCCTGTGCCCACCAGCCATGCCTCCTTGCTCCTGCCTTGCCAGTGTTCACCACTCCTGTCTCTCAGGTTCTGAAGCCACCTGATATATTTGGTAATAATCTTAGCTACCTACTGGACTTTCCACACCTGCCTTACTTCCTGTGGACTCTGCACCCGATCTGAACTCCTAAGAATGCTTCTTATCTGTGTCCTCGAGGCTAAGCAAATGATAGACACGAGGCCCTTTATGCTTACCACTCAGCCCCCTGTAACCTATGTGAAACTCATATTTTAAAATATTTTTTGCTTAGAATTTCAAATTCTGTTGACCTTAGCCTGTATTTTCTTGTTCCGCACTACCATTGATTATCATAGGCTCTACCCTGGTGAAATAGGGTATGTAAAAGCATTTTGTGTAAGCAATACTCCTTGTACAAATATGCCCTGCTTCTGTTATTATTAGGCAGTTCAAGCCGAAGGTGACTTTTGCTAACGTTCCTGGTGGAGGGAGATAGGCTATCAGCTGAAATAGGAACTTAACAATTGTTGCCCAAGGCCAAAATAAGACAAGTATAGCAACAACAACAACAACAATAACAACAAAATACAACAACTATGATACTGCCACAGCTGATTGAATTGTGTAGATCATTCCTTCTGACAAGGTTACCACCATAGGTTTTTCCATTTTCTTTTATTTATTGATTTTTTTTAGAGAGAGACAAGGGAAGGGAGACAGAGAGAGAGAGAGATTGATTTGTTGTTCCACTTATTTATACATTCATTGGTTGATTCTTGTATGTGGCCGACCAAGGATTGAACCCACAACCTCAGCATATCAGGATGACGCACTGACCAACTGAGCTACCTGGCCAGGGCTCATAGGCCTGTAAGATGTGTCAGGCAACAAAACAAATATTCTAGGTGATTCTCAAGGCTTCAAAACCTTTCCTGGTCAACCCGAAGATACTGAGTTTTCAGATGGCATCCACCCTGATTGATTTTTCCAGGCTAAGGTAATAATTGCTTTTAATACTTATGCAGCATTTTATGCTATATTCTTTTTTTAATTTTTAAAAATGTGTTTATTGATTTTAGAGAGAGACGAAGGGAAAGAGAAACATCAGTGGGTTGCCTCCCATATGCACCCCGGCCAAGGACTGAACCCACAACCTAGACATGCACCCTGACTGGGATTCAAACCCCCAACCTTTCGTTCTCTAGGACGATGCTCTAACCAACTGAGCCACACCAGCTAGGGCTATACTGTACTATTCTTACCTACATTATCTTATGTTATGTTATGTTATGAAAAAAGATTTTGTGGGAAAAGTAATTTCATTGTTTTAAACTTTTAGATAGGGAAACGGAGGCCCAGAGATCTTAGTTAACTTGCCCAAATGCACTAAATGAGTCGGGGTATCTTATACTGGAACTGAGGTTTTTCTGACTCCCAAAGAAACTGCTTTTTCATTTCTTCAGTCCATGCATCTCAGAATGGTAAAACACCCTGAAAAAGAAATTGCTCGTCTATTTCACGATTAAGTGAAGCTATAAAAATTGGCATCCACTCAATAATAGAATCACAGAATTTGCCACTGAGGGGGTATGTTCAAGAACCTGTGCCGCCTCGTGGTTTTCAGTCATTATACACTGCTGCCATCTGGTGGATATGCTCACTTGCTGTGACTGCTTTAGCCTGCTTCTGTGACCTAGTATCATGCATGGCCAGAACTGCCTAGTTGGATCGGAATAATCAAATGTCAAATGCCCAGGAAAGGGCTGGAGTCAGGAAACTTAGAATAATATTTGAGGGGCTCTTCGTCTTAACTGTAGAGTTGTCCACTCCCTCCTGCCGCAGATACTCTTGGTGGTCTACTCAAGAGCATTCCTCCTTTGTTCTTCCTTCTTCCCAACAAGACTTAATATTGTTAAGTCTGCACGATTATATATTTCAGAGGGAGGCTGGCCCAATGTTGGGTCTTCCTACCTCCAAGCAAGTCAGTGGTTGATTTAGGTATGATTATATATTCCAGCCAATGAGATAGGAGGAAGAGCCTACTGGAGCGCTTTTGGGGAGGCTTGCTCTTTTGAAGAGACACACAGGCAGAGATCATCTTTTATTCTTTGATCTTTGGTTTTCTAATGCACACTATCATTTCTGGATGAGTTGGATTTCTGGCCCTGGGACCAAAGGAGTACTACTAAACAAAGAATGTGGTAAAAGCAAAGAAGTTCCCCAAAACTGGGCTAAAAATCATGATGGGAACAGCTTGTTGGGCTGCAATTTCTTGGAGAGCTTCCCAGGTGTAATCTGAAACCAGCCCCCTGCACAGAGGGCAGGGAGAGACTGAAGAAAAAGGCAGATCACCCCAGATGGGGAGGTGGCAGGTTTAACCAACACAGGAATTGAGGAGACTTGTCTTGGGGGGCTACAAGACAAGTAGTTTCCAGCACCCACCTGCCAAATCTTAAAAGTATATGCAGAGACTTTAACTGGGGCCACCCTTGTACCTAGGAGACCTTAACAGACTCCAGTCATGTACCAAGTCCAGGTAGTCTCATCATCACATTAGTATCTCAAGGCTGTGTCCTTGGGCAGTTTCCATCTTGGGGAAGGCAAGCAGAGTGTGCAGGGTCAAGTGGGGAGCCTCCCATCGCCCAGATCCAGCTCCCAGGTCAAACTGGCACTCATGTCTTCATGACAACCTTAAAGCCAAATGCTAGAACAGAGGCATTTACTTAGTAATGGAGGTCCAGCAAAGTACCTAGAAGGAATCTCCTAAGCTTGAAACCTAAGGCTCTTATTTCATATGTTTCTACAGATTGAGAACAGGACTGTTCCAGAGATGCTAAATGGTGTTTCTCAGTACAGACTGTAAAACTGGCTCGGGGGGTACGACATGATGGAGTCCTCTGCAGTCCCGCTTCTCCAACCTCCTACCAGCAAGGCCCCTAGCAAGTTTCTGAATCTCTCTGAATCTCAGGTTTCTCATTTGTAAAAAGGAGACGGTAATACTTACCTGTTAGGGCTGACTAGCAGAGTACCTGGTTTATGATATGGGCTCAGTAAAGCAAACACTCTTGTTATAAGAATGTTTATATGTTAGTAATGAGGTTACTACATTGATAAAAGTTGAATTCTGGTAAACACATGGCAACCAATAGTTTCTTGACTGACAATTTAATGTTTCAAAAAGTAGAGGAAACAATTCACAAAACTTACCTTTGGATTTCGTAGAATTTTAAAAAATGGTGATGGGAATCTTTGGTGAAAGCAACCACATAAAAGATAGTATGTGTAGCAGTGGACTTGGTTATGCCTCATCAGCTATGAGCTGTGTACTCTTGGACAGGTTACTCAATCCCTCTGAGCTTCGGTGTCCTCATCTGTAAGGTGCAAATAATGACTATTATACAGGGGGACTGTCAGAAATAATTGATGAATGTTTTCTGACACGTAGTCGGCATGCAGTAACTAATATCTATTCCTACTACTACTGTAGAAATTAGAATGATAGATTTCACAAAACTGAATGGAAAAAATACATATGATCCCAAGACTGAGACTCTAAAAGAGATAGGCAGTTTTTTTTAAATTATCAGAACAATAAATTAGACTCATTAAGTTCCTGGCACTGCCCCCTCTTGTGCTGCTCAGTGTGTGTTTGGCACAATTTACCTCTTTCTTCTCCATTGTCTTTGCTTAATTCTGCAATTGTAAGTGATTCCTACAGGGAAGAAAAAGAGAGGCTTGGGAAGAAAATACTGCTATTGTAAAGAAGTCTTTCTTTTAAAAAATATTTTATTGTTATTCTATTACAGTTGTCCCAGTTTTTCCTCCATTGCCCTCCTCTGCCCAGCCCACTGTTGTAAAGAAGTTCTTGATTAGCTAAAAATGTAAAAGGTTGAATAATAAGTATGACAGGCACCTCTTCCAGTTTTGAGAGTTCAGCTCAGGTGCTGTGTTAAGCACCTTTTACAGATTATACTCTTTAATTCTTTCTGGTTTGGCCTACAAATTATTAGAAGATGACTATGTAGTGGACATTTGTAATTATTTCTCCTTAGCCTCCAAATTGCCTTTATAAGTTTGAGGAATAGGCCATTGTGTGAGGCAGGGCCCTGCATCTCAATCAATGAAGCCAAAAGGCCCTGGTGGTGGTTTTTCCTGATTGCTGACAGCTTGGGACCCAAGCATGACTGGTCAGCCAGTCCCTCCCGGATTATGATGCTAGAGAGAGGAGTCAAGAAAAGCAGGAAATGTGTAAAATTTATTCTGGTAGCAGTGACATTTAGTATTTGGTAGCATCGATGGCTGCTGAGTCAGCTATGGCACCCAGTCCCCAGGCCACTGTCAATGTCCAGCAGCAGCAGCAGCAGCATCCTTCCTGTGGTGTGGCATGGTCTCCTCAGTGAGTCTGGCCATCCAGCCTCCCTTGGTGCCTGCCTGTATTCCTAGCCTGGTTCTCCAGCTTTTTCACTGATTGTTTGAGCTCCCACTACTCTTTCAAACAATTTTTTTCTGGCCCTGACCTGTGTGGTGTGGTTGGGTGTCATCCCCCAGGATGAAAGGTCACTGGTTTGATTCCTGGTCGGAGCATATGCCTGGGTTTCTGGACCCAGTCCCTGGTTGGGGCACATGCGAGAGGTGACCAATCAATGTGCATTGATATTTCTCTCCCTCTCTTTCTCTTTCTGTTCCCCTCTCTTCAAGAATAAATAAATAAAATCTTTTTAAAAATTCCTTTTTCTGAAACTGGCACTCAAGTGACCTTGATTGGGATCAAAAGGAAGAAATAAACATTCAACTGGAACAGAATGAAGAAACAAGAATTCAAGAAAATGAGGAGAGGCTGAGGAACCTCTCGGACAACTTTAAACATTCCAACATCTGAATCATAGGTAGAAGTAGAAGAGGAAGAGCAAGAAATTGAAAACTTATTTGAAGAAATAATGAAAGAAAACTTCTCCAATCTGGTGAAGGAAATAGACATACAAGTTCAGGAAGCTCAGAGAGTCCCAAAGAAGTTGGACCCAAAGGGGATCATACCAAGACATATCATAATTACATTATCTAAGATTAAAGGTAAGGAGAGAATCTTTAAAAGCAGCAAGAGAAAAGGAGAGAGTAACCTACAAAGGAGTGCCCATAAGAGTGTCAGCTGATTTCTCAAAAGAAAACTTGCAGGCAAGAAGGGGCTGGAAAGAAGTATTCGAAGTCATGAAAGGCAAGGACCTACATCCAAGATGACTCTATCCAGCAAAGCTATCATTTAGAATGGAAGGGCAGATGAAGTGCTTCCCAGATAAGGTCAAGTTCAAGGAGTTCATCATCATTAAGCCCTTATTATATGGAATGTTAAAGGGACTTACCTAAGAAAAAGAAAATCAAAATTATGAACAGTAAAATGACAACAAATTCACAACTATCAACAACAGAACATGAAAAAAAAACCAAAACAACAACAAACTAAGTAAACAACTAGAACAGGAACAGAATCACAGAAATGGAGATCACACAGAGGGTTATCATCAGCGGGGATGGGTGGGGTGGAGAATGGGGAAAAGGTACAGGGAATAAGAAGCATAAATGGTAGGTACAAAATAGGGAGAGGTTAAGAATAGTAAAGGAAATGGAGAAGCCAAAGAACTTATAGGTATGACCCATGGATATGAACTAAGAGGGGGGAATGCCAAAGGCAGGGGTTACAGGGAGGAGGGAGATAAAGGGGAGAAAAACGGGACAACTGTAATAACATAATCAATAAAATATACTTTAAAAATAAAATAAAAATTCCTTTTTCTATTTCAGTTAACCAGATTCAGCTTTTGTTGATTGCAACCAAAAGACTCTGGCTAACTACATAGCCTTTAGGACATGTTCAATCCAAAAGAGCCTGATGCTGCTGGATAAAGTCATGGTCAAATTTACAACTGGTCTGAGAGTTCTGTCTAGGCTTCCTTTAAACCTCATGTAAAATGTCTGCTGCCCCACCCCAAACCGCCTCTTTGTCTGTCTCCCACAACTTTTTAATTCACACTCAATAAACACATACTCAGCACCTACTATATACAAGGCAATATGCCAGGCACTGAGAGCACTCCAAGATCAATAAGCTGTAGCCCTGACAGTATATGAATTTGAATTTGAACCAGGAAAATATATTTTCTTTTCAAAAAGTAAATGTAAAAGTTGGTCACTCTGTTGAGGGTAGAAGTGAAGGGAAACTCTTTTTATCTTTGAGTTAGTGTCATCGGGGGCAAGGTGATGTCCATTTCTTTGTAAATGTTCCGGAAGTCAATCCCACAAAGCAACTGGATTCCTTTGTTAGAGTTTCCAGTAAAAAAGAAACAGGTAGCTCTCCAGAGCACTGAGCAAAGAATGCCTCTTCTGAAGTTGACAACTCGATTGCTGTTCATCAAAATATTTGTGATGAGGGTGACAGATGGGGAATTGGTGCCAGTGCATTAGAAGTGTAACTCTAGATAATGCAGAGTCCTAAAATAGAATCAAAGAAACGTCAGTTTCACGTGAAAATACTCTCCAGTTTGTCTCATTTTCCTTAAATTACCAAGTGAAGATTTCTCCAGTGGAGTGGGGACCCTGCGAGCTGTGGGGCCCCTATATATCTAATACAGCAATTGCCCAGGAGGGTGGGCACGTGTGTATGAAAACACAGAATATGCAACACAGTCAAGGAAGAATGGCACACATGAGTAATGTTAAGCAAAGCAAAGCAAAGCAGGAAGAGCAGGTGTTTCCACACACCCAGGAAAAACCCACACACATGTAACACTTAACTTTATAGGAGCTTAAACTGATGAGCTGAGCACTCATGAGACCCTCACCCACAAACAGGAAGTTTGTTCTAGAAGTCAGACGTGGTTTTGGGGTCAGGTCTTCACTCCTTGGGTGACTTTGGACAAGTCATTTAACCACTGTAGGACTCAATTTTCCTTCAGACTTCCTTCAGAATTGGAAGGAAACTTAGGATCTAAGCCAGTCTTTAACTTTTACATGACTTTTCTTTGTAGTATCCCCATAAACCTCTGACATTAGGTGACAGGATGCTCATTCTCTCCAGGTGACTGATGTCATTTTGGAATTTACAGAGTGTTAAAATTTACTTTTGACTGTTAGAGACATTCTTCCTTATGTATTTGCAATGCGTGTCTCTCCATAGCTTTTCTCATGCTAGTAACCTCTAAGGTCAAGTCTAACCCATGGACAGCTCTTTAAGAAAACCCTCAACTTCCTTTGCTCTTCTCCTCTACAGGCCAAAAGCACCTCCACCTCTTCCACTGTTCTCATCCATCACGTTCAAGGTCACGGCAGCATTCTGGTCTTCATATTTTTATGTTTGTAGGGTACAGGTCAAGCACTCTGAGGCCTCAGACAGTCTGAACTTGAATACTGGGACTGTCACTTAGCTGTGTGCCAGTGGGCGAGCTACTTTCATTTTCCAGACTCGTTATCTCTCTAAAATGAGGATAATATAAATAATCATCGTCATCAGCAGCAGCAGCAGCGGCCTACCTATCTCTTAGAGGAGTTGTGAAAGAGATAAATGAGAAAACACAAGTAAAATGTTTAGTATAGTACCTGGAAATATTACTACTGTTATCATTAATAATAATAGCTAATAAGCTCTAATAATGAGGATAAGAATAAACGTTAGAACCTGAAGGATTTAGAAATGTTAACCTAGTCAATTCATGACTCCACAAAGAAAGTTTGGTTGCTCCAACATGAAACTTCCCATACTTTTCATAGCAATGATCACTTTCAACTGTGTGTCCAACGTCTGACCCACCCCCACGAGGGCGAGGGCCTTTTCTGCCGTGTTGACTGCTGAATACTTAGTGCCTAGGTCAGTGCCCCGTTCACAGCAGTAAGAGACTGGACAAACACACCTTCATATCATAGAAGAGGAAACTGGGGTGCCGGGGGAATGGAAGATTTGTCTAAGATTGTGCAGAGGGCTCCTAGGACAGCTGGGACAAGAACCCAGAGGTCCTGAGCAGGCGACACGCAGAATCAAATCAAGGTCCAGCCCTAAAGTTTGGTGATTTGGGCGGGAGCACAGATATCCGGTGATCCAGGCTTTGACATTCCCACCGGGCGGCCTAAGTTCCGCCCCCCACTTTCGGGCTGCCAAGCCCAAGGAGAAGGCTGCGCAATGAGAAGCCAAAGACGGGCGTGTCCCGGGGCGCGGCGCTAACACCCACTTGCAATGCTTCTCACCCGCTCAGGGTTGTTGCTGCTGCAGCCGGGCCATCCCAGCTGGGTCAGCTCACCCAAGCAGCGAGTGGAAAACAACCTGGCTCCAGAGAGACAATTAACAAAGGCGGGGAACCGGGCCGCCCATTCCCAGCGCACGCACGCACGCAGCGTGGGCAGAGCCGTGCCCGCCTGCGCCCTCGGTGGGGACGCCGCTCAGACGTCCGGCGTGGCGTGGGTCTGGGCAACTCGGAGCCCCTCCCGCCCTGGCTGCGCAGTCACTGCGTGGCGGAGCTCCGCGCGTGAGCCCGGGCACCTTGCACGCGCGGTGAGTCTGCCTGGCAGGACAGGGCGGGGGCGGGGGAAAACAGCGGCTGTCAGATCTGAAAAGGGAGGTGGGGGAGCGCGGGAGCGACGAAGCCCGGTCCCAGGTTGCTTTGTAGGTAGCTTTGTGTCTTGAGCCTTAGGAAATGCAGGCAACCAGATCCACGCGACCCAACCGAGTTGTTTTACAGGTGTCAAACTGAGGCCCAAGAGAGGTAAGCTGGTCTAGTAAAAACTAATCATTTCTCCTGCCTGTTTGTCCCTGCCTGTTTCCGTATAAGATCTGAGGCCACTTTTAGTAAGAATCCATCCATTGAAACAATGGAATGATTCAAACAATGCTAAAGAATCCTTGCCAAGGAAAGTATAATTATAAATAGGCAGTCAAAGTCAAGGCCAGGGGAAAAGAGAACAGAAATCTGACGTCCATCAGTGGAGCAGCCTTGGCCAAGGGGGCCTCAGAAAAATAGTGCCAAAGCTGGGGCTGGAAGCCAGATGGCTGGTTGGGCTCCCGCTACAGTGCCCCCTGCCCAGTGAGCCCCTGGATCTTAGATGGGAATGGAGAAGAGGACAGCCTGCCTAGGTTCTTAACCTTCTTGGGATCACTGACCCCTTAGAAATCTGGGTGCCCTCCCCACAGAGGAGTTCACACATAACCATGCACACAGTTTCAGATTTGACATGAAGGTGTCAAAGGAGTGACTGAAGGCTGTTACTTGGGCTGCACCGTTTCAGACCGGTTTATTCTCTCGTTTAAGGGGAAGCAGCTGGGCCCTGGCTGATGTGGCTCAGTGGACTGAGTGCCCACCTGCAAACTACAGGGTCGCTGGTTCGATTCCCACTCAGGGCATATGGCTGGGTTGTGGGCCAGGTTCCCAGTTGGGGGTGCATGAGAGGCAACCACACATTGATGTTTCTTTCCCTGTCTTTCTCCCTCCTTTCCCCTCTCTCTAAAAATCTTTTTTAAAAAAAGAGGAAAAAGGGAAGCAGCTGGTTAAAGAGTATCTGCTGTGAGTCCAGACAGAGTCCTGGTGATCTAGCTCACGTCGTTCATCCTCTTGAAGGCCCAGTTTCCTTTCTCTGCTTGTCCTCCAGGCTGTTGTCAGACTTCAGAATGAACGCTGAGTTTGGAGCCTAGCACGGAGTAAGCGCTCCATGAAAGTGGAGCACATCCCGGTGACATAACCCAGCGCCTCCCAGCTGTGCCATTTGGGAAGGAAGTTGGGCCATACCCAAAATCAAATGAAACAGAACTTGAAAAATTATAAACCTGCAAGTATAGTCAGCCCTGTTGTGACTTACAAGTGGCAGCACATACCTTGTGGCAGTAATCTAAATCAGAGTGTACTTATTTAGAATAATGCACTACACTCGGTCTTTGACCCCAGGTCAGATGCTGAAAATAGAAACTACCCGACATTTAAAAAAAGAGAGAGGAAAAAATAAAATGAAACTGCCAGACATTCTAACAAAAACTGTTTATTCGGCCTCACTTCCCTCTGTGAATGGGGTTTGTTCTTCAATGAGAGGAAAGACGAGGACACACTTGGGAACCTGGGTGACACCCAGGCTTGCCCAGCAGTGGCGGTTCAGCTGAGTTTCTGCCAGGGTGCAGGGTTGCTGACAGTTGGCTCACATCCCTCTTGGATCAGCTGCTCACTGTGCTAAACAGTGCCTTGGTTGATTCTGCTCTAGATCAAATAAATGGCTTTTTATTTAATGGGGGGAGGGGTGTCTGGGTGCTGACACTGAGGCAAGTGGCATTCATTGACCTTGATTTTCCAAAGCCTACTGCTTGTTTATTGACAAGCTTAAGAATTAAAAAAAAAATCTATGACTCCAAAATCATGGGGATGGGTCCTGGGCAGGCCTCCTTATCTATAAAAGGAACTGCTCTTACAAAATCCAGTGTTGTCTCTTTTCTCTACCATTTTAGGCCTTCTGATTACAGCCAAGGAAGTATGGCTTAGGAAAAGTAGCTGGGGACAAGAACATGCATGCCTAAAAGGTGCTCCTGGTGATTCTTATACACCCCTGGTGACGTGTGTTGGTGGGGTGGGGATTGGTTGTGGGGGGCTAGTGAATCTTTTACATTTCTGTATTGTTTATCTAGTTATATAATGAACGAGAGCCCCTGTGGTAATTTCAGCAAACAAATACACAAACAACCCCATGGTGTCCAGTGAAGATATATGGGTAGCAAATAAGTACTTGAAAATAGGCTCAAGATCATCAGTCACTGGGGAGATGCTCACTAAAACCACAATGACATATTTGCCTCATACCTATCAGGTATGGCTAGAATTAAAATGACCGAGGACACGAAGTGGTTGTGAGGTTGGGGACGAACTGGAACTCTTATACACTGTTGGTGGGAATGTAAAACGGTACCACCACTTAAAAAAGTTTTACATTTCCTTTAAAAGTTAAATATACACCTATCACGTGACACAGGCATTCCATTCCTAGGTCCAGCTTTATTTTAATAGAGAAATGAGAAACAGCCGCTGTATGGATAAACAAACTATGGTATACCCATCTAGTAGAATGCTGCTCAGCAATACAGAGTAATGAACTATTGATACATCCTATAATATGGATGCATCTTAAAATAATTTTTCTGGAAGAAGCTGGAGGAAGAAGAGCAGTGCATGCTGTATAATTCTATTTACATAAAATTGAAGAGAGTTGCTATCTCTTACCTGACCTCAAACTTGTTAGTGACTTTCAAGCGTTGCATATGATCATATTAGCCTAACTCCACTTGTAATAGTGTCGTCAGCAGTTTGATGATTATTCTGCCAGTGTTTATCCATGTCATTTATGCATTCATTCAACTAGTTGAGCACCTTCTGTGTGCTAGATCTAGAATTGGCATTAGGTAATGTGTTGGTGAATAAAAGAGACATGATCCCACCCTGGCTGTGTGGCTAAAGTTGCTTGGAGCATTGCCTGTGCACCAAAAGGTTGCAGGTTTGATCCCCACTTGAGACACTTACGGGAGGCAACTGATTGATGTTTCTCTCACATTGATGTTTTGTTCTGTCCCTCTTCCTCTCTCTCTAAAAATCAATAAACATATCCTCAGGTGAGGATTTAAAAAAAGGCTATAAAAGAGACGCGATCCCTGCTCTTGTGGAGTGTACAATCTGTCGAATGAACCAGTGAAACAAATAGAGTAAGAAAATATCTACTGGGGGAAAGGAGTGGTTCTTTGGAAGGGGGATGGGAGTCAGGGAGGGCTTGTCTGGGTTTCCAGCAGGGAAGTAAAACAATCAGTTTTATGCTTCTGAATGACCACTCCACTCGGGGGCTGTTGTACTGGCCCAGGAGGAAGGGGATAGAGGGTTAGACTCGGGTGGTCTTAGAGATGGAAAGCACAGAAAGAACTAATGGACATCCTTAATAGACAGAGCAGGTCCTAGAGGCTGGTACCAATCAATGCTCTTTGAATTCGGCAGTTTTAACAATGTTTAGTCCATACTAACTGTCCTATTGCCTCCCCCACCTTTAGCCTCCATCATCACTTCTTACTCCTTACTGGTGAGGATGTCACGGGAGACTGGCGCCACCACCTTGCTGGTCCAGTTACACTGGCTTACAGCATTCCTTTGATCTACTGATCTCGTTAGCTTTAAGTGAGGGAGTGAGGCTAGTTCGGCATGACCTGTTTTTTGTTTTGGTGGTGGTGGTTGTTAACCTAGGCTGGTTCCAAGGGCTCTGTCTCGTTTTCCAAAGGCTCATCCGTTGTAATCAGGTGGCAGAAACCCAACTCGGCACAGATCACGGCAAAGCAGGGTGGGGAATGAAAATGTAAAAAAAGTCCAAAGAGAATCAGATTTGTTTCCTTGTGACGGGACTGAGTAATGCCATCGGGGCCCTGTCTCATGGTCCCTCTCTTCTCTCAGCTCCAGTTCTTTGGTGTGAGCTGCGTTCTCAGCCACACTCTGGTGTATAGTTATCATCATCATCATCACGATGACCTCTTCTCACCACCTGCTTCAATATGGTCTGTCAGGTGTCCTCAGACAACGTCTTCATCCACCTGGTCCATAGCAACGTTATGGCTTTTAGTTTAACAATAAGTAGTAACAAAGACAACACTTACTATTATTGAGCGCTTGTGACATACCAGGCACTCTGTGAGACACTTCACATGGATTATCTAATTATAAGAAAGGTCATATGATTTTCTCCGGAAAGCCAGCCAGCTGACTGCAGAAGCAGAATTTGAAGTCGAGTTTTCTGGCTCCAGGATCTGGGCTGCAAACCTTCACAGGGCCTCCTGCCGTCCCTCTTCAGGGCAGAGAGGGAGGCAACGCCGTCCAATGTGTGCCTCTTTCTCACTTTTTCTGAACATGAGTCATGAAACATAGTTGGCGGTCGTAGTAGGGGGAGAGCTTCGGAGGTCCTTCTTATCATTTTGTCCATTGCAGATCCTTCAGGGTTGGAGAGTTCTGGAAGCTCTTTGTACAGGACCCTGCCCTCCAGCTAGTGTTTATATCTTCATAAACCAGGCTCATCAACCAGGCTTCCTATGTGGCCACTCTTGTTTCTATAGGTGTTTCCTCCCTTTATTCTTCCACAGGGTCTTTGGCTGTCATGGTGCTTGAAATTTATCTTTGACAGCCTTCCCTAACCCCTAGAGTCTCTGAGCAGAGGTTTTACTGCCCCCCGCCCCGCCAAATGTGGAAATTGACCTGCTAAAACCTGGGTAGCAGGATGGCTGTTCAGCTTTCTTTGCGGGGACATTTTACCTTAAGGAAGAACTTTAAGATGATGGTGTCACTTTCCCCCATAGATCTTCTTACTTCCATTCCTCCAGTTCTGACTGGTCAGAATTAGGTTCAGAGTATTATTTTCCCGTTCCTTCCTTTGTCTTGTTAGGGATGAAGTAATCAGGATGCTTATAACATTTAGTCAAACTGGCAGCCCTTTGGTTCATGTGCTGGCCTTCAATCCACTGAGCCACACCAGCCAGGGCTGGTGCTGTTCTTTTATGGTCACATCTGTCTGCCCTTCACAGTCACCCCTAACCAAGTGGCCACTAATCTGTCTTCTGTCTCTATAATTTTGTATATTATATAAATGGAGTCTCACAATACGTAGCCTTTTCAGTCTGGCTTGTTTCAGGCAGCATGCTACCCTCCAGAACCATCTGCATTGTTGCTACCAACAGTTCATTCTATTTCTGAGTAGTCAGTGGTATAGGATGTACCACGGTTTTTTCAAAACCATTCACCTATTAAATTTACCTATTAAAAAACTTTTTGTTGTGTCTAGTTTTGGGCTACTACAAATAGACTTCTGTGAATGTTCATGAACAGGTTTTTGTATGGACATAAGTTTTCCTTGTCTGGCATAGATGCCCTGAAGTGGCTGTACCGCCTGACATTCCCACCAACCATGTACAAAAGATCAAGCTTCTCCGTATCTCTGCCAATAGAAAATATTTTTCTGGTAACAGCTTTATGGGGGTATAGTTCCCATCATGTATTTAACCCATTCAAAGTGCCCACATCAGTGGTTTTTAGTATAGTTCACTGAGTTGTGTAACCAAAACCATAACAAACTTAGAATGTTTTTATCATCCACAAAACACCCTGTGCCCAGTAGCCTCCATACCCCAGGCCCCTACCTGCTCTGCCTGGAAACTGATCTACTTTCTGTTTCTGTAGACTTGCCCATTCCAGACATTTCATGGAAATGGAATCATGAAATACATGGCCCTTTGTGTCTGGCTTCTTTCACTTAGCACAGTGTTTTCTAGATTCACCTATGTTGTGGCATGGATCCGCACTTCATTCCTCTTCATTGCCAAATGACATGTAATGTTTATAAAAACTGTAAGTGTGTTTCTTTCCTTTACGTGGGCTATGCACTCAGAGACAACAAAATGCTGCTACAGAGGGCTTTGGCCAGGCCTGCTTGGAGGCCTAGGTTGCAATTAACCTAAGTATAAATTGATGCTATTTTTAATATTTAGAAGTTCCCTCTAAGGTATTACATATGCATTTTGTTTATTTAGCAACAGTTACGAGTTGTGGGACCTGAGTAGCTCTCCCAAAATCCTACTGGGGTCTTTCTGGAGAAGCTAGGCACAGGGTGGCGAATGCTGGCGATTCAGGCCAGGGCAGGTCAGCAGACCACAGCGCTCGGGAGCTGGAATAGAGCTGTGCAGCGGACAGTTGCGTCCCAGGATCTTTCTAGACCCTTTGCCTTCTGAACATCCTTGCTCTTCCCAAACGCTCCGTTTGCATGTTACCTGATCCGCAGGTCAGTGTTTATGGTGAAGGACAGAAACTTCTGCTGCTACTAACACATCCGAAAGGACCAGTTATGCGTGCAAATATGTAGTACTGGGAGGCACAGAGGAGGACACAAGATGAGCACCAATTCATCTTGTGCTCATCTTGTCTCAAAGAGCTTAGTGTCTGGGCAGGGAGATGAGGCATAGCTCTAAATAACCCAAGTACAAGGCTGAATGGGATGCACACCACTTTCGGTATTAGGGAATATTTTAACCATCAAGAAAGGAATGAAGAAGAGTAAATGCTCAGGGTCTTACTGCCCAGCTCTATTTAATTGTAACATTTTTGCCATATTTACTTCAGTTTTGTTTTAAAATGAATGTAACGTCTCAGATGCTCGCAATAAAAAGGAAGGAACTGTCGATACACACAGCAATTCACTTGCATCTCCAGGGGATTATGCTGAGTGAATAAAGTCAGTCCCAAAAGGCTCCATACTGTGTGGGTCCTATATACATACTGTCTGATTAACATATGTTCTTGAACTGACGGGTGATAGAATGGACAACGGATTCCTGGGTGCCAGGGGTTAAGCGTGGGATGGGGGTGGAGCTGAGGGATGTTTGTGGTGGAACTGTTCTGTATCTTGACTATCAGAGTCTACCTCCTGGGTGTGACATTGTCTTTTTAAAATAACTCTTTATTTTTTCGAGTACAACTGGCATACAATATTATATTAGTTTCACGTGTACAACATAGTGATTACACATTTATGTAAATGTCTGATTACAAATTCATTACAAATGTCTTCTGATCTGAGACATCTCATTGTCTTTTGATCGTAGCATGGTTTATAAAGGGAAAAACATTTCAGTCTTTTTGTAGTAAGGTTGATTAGTCTTTATCAGTCTTTTCTTTTGGGGTTTGTACGTCTGATGTTTTGTTGAAGGAATCCTTCCCAGCAGGAGAGCATGAAAATATTTTCCTATGTTTTCTTCCGAGAATTTAAGAGTCTCACGTTTACTGTTCATGTCTTTAGCCTTTCTGGAGTTTATCTGGGGTGTGATGTGGAATTGTATTTGTTTATTTTTCTGTATGGGAAGCCAGGCACCTCATGGATCACCTTTTCCCAGTGACTTACAAGGGCACTGTGTCATGTGTCAAGTTTCCATGCTTCCATGGTCTGTTCCACTGATCTGTTTGTCCCTGTGTCAGCATGGCGCCGCCTAATTATTACAGCTTTTAAATAGATCTCAATATCTGATATGACAGGGCCCCCACCTTGTTTTCCAGAATTGCCTTAGCCATTATTGGCCTTTTACTCTTCCTTACGTATTTTAGAATCATTATGTTATGTTCTACTAAAACAAACAAACAAACCAAAACACCTGGTTGGAAGTTTTGCTGGACTTGTATTGAATCAGTTTGGGGAGAATTTTCACCTTTATGATGTTGATTCTCAGTATCCATGAACATAGTGTATCTCTACTTGTAATTCTTCTTAAATGTATTTCAATAAAGCTTTATGATTTTCTTTATAAAGATCATCGTGTACATCTTTTGTTAAATTAAGATATTTAGGAAGGAATAAATGTTATTATTCACTTTATTATGGTCTTTTCATTATTATGCTGCTGTCTTTCTTGAAATTGCACTTCTAAATGTTGTGGGCATATGTAGAAATATGATTTATTTTTGAATATTGATCTCCAGCAAAATTGAGAAACCCTCACTTTTTCTTATGTTTCGTTTATTATCTAAAAGCAGATAATTTGAAGGGGTGGACAGTTCTACATTTGTTATGAGAAACAGAGACCGATGATTCTGCAGCGTTTGTTATGAGAAATAACCTGTTCTTTTCTCTTTCCTTCCTGCTCCAGCCACTACTGGGCAATGACTTCTGTCATTTTGAGCTGATTAGTTTGGCATTTACCTCCACGTCTTTCAATTGCATGCATGCACTGCTGCTTGTTGAGCTTTCAGGGCAGGCTTTGTTCTTTGGCTTTGCCCAATGGGAGATGAGGATTTAGCTTTTTTTCCCACTCCCTTTCCACCACCGTACAGCCTTCCCACTACCCTATCTTCTCAGTACAGTTGCAGGTAATATTAATTAGATCACTCACATTATTATGTGTTTAAATTCTATTTATAACTGATTCAGGTAGTGACCTATATTTTTTGTTATAAAAAACTTCTTGCCCTGGCTGGTGTGGCTCAGTGGGTTGAGCGCTGGCCTGCGAACCAAAAAGTCACTGGTTTGATTCCCAGTCAGGGCACATGCCTGGAATGCGGCCAGGTCCCCATTGGGGGGCACATGAGAAGCAACCACGCATTGATGTTTCTCTCCCTCTCTTTCTTCTTCCCTTCCCCTCTCTCTAAAAATAAATAAATAAAATCTAAAAATATAATTGTTATAACAATTGTTTTTGTTTGTTGGTTTGCTTCTTACTTTTGCACAATACCATCTGTGTCATTATGTCTAAATAAACACCAAATTCTCTACTTTATAGTAAATCTGTTTCCAAGACTTTCTAGTACCTTCTGAAGTACTCTAGTCAGGACTGTTTTTGCCATCTGCCTGTCGCCAGCTGTCAAATCGAGGATTCCCTTCACCTCTTCCGGGGATTGCCTCGGTCCCTCTCCCAAATTAGATTACCAGTCCCTGGACCCTATGTCTTCCTCTTTCGTGATTTATTTCTTTATTTTGGTGGAGTGCGGCCTCCCATAGTTTTCTGAGAATGGGAACATAACAAGGTAAATTCTGGAGGCCTTTAAAGTTCTCCAGTTCCTCCTCAATGTGTTTCGGTGTGGGTTTTTTTTGTTGTTGTTTTAAACTTATCCTGTTTGGGGCTTGTGCTTCTTGGATCTAAGAATTCATATATTTTATAAATTCTGGACAATTCTTGGTCTTATCTCTTCAAAGACTGCCTCTCCTATCTTTATTACTGCCTTCTGGAACTCAGATTTGATACATGGCCTTCTTATTTCAGTAATTCAGATCTCTTAAATTCTCTCATATTTCCCCTGCTTCTCTGTCTGTTTTTAGCAGCCTGGATAATTTCTCCAGGTCTATCTGCCCCTTTCTCTTTCTTTGACATCTGTTGAATCTCTCTATTCAGTTATTGATTTCAAAGACTAAATTTTAATTTCTGTGAGTTCTATTTGGTGCTTTAAAAATCATACAGGTCTTAATTTTTTAAAATATAATGTTTTTTCTTTCCCTGCTTATTTTATAGATTTTATCTTGCTGTTTGATGATCTGATGCTCTTGGGGTCTAATTCTGCCCTTTGCTGTTTCTGATGATGCTCACACACAGGAGAGGTCTTGTAATTTTGGATTTTGAATTCATCTTCACAGCAGGGCTATCTGTAGTAGTACCATGTGCGCTAGGGTAAGGATGTATCCTTCTGGAAACATTTTATTTGTCCTATGGGCACTCAGAGTGGTATTGCTGGCATTACTCCAGAATTTTTTCTTGTTAATTTCCCATCTTTGGGCTATTTGAACCTAAAACCCAATGAAGGCAGGCCTATTGTTATGAATTTTCAGAAGAGACTTTTTTCCTCAACCAGGACTCAAACCAAGATAAAGAATGTCTTTGTCATCTTCTCTGTGGGTTGGGGGGAATGTTTTCTCTGATCCATCATCTCACCGGAGTCCTTGGGGATCCCCATTCTGTGAAGGAGCTTGTCTCCTGATCCTGCCTGGACACCAACACCCAAGTCTGTGGTTCACTGAGCTCAGCAGTGCCTTCTTCTTTGCCCACACTGGCCTCTTGAGCTGCATCAGCTCAGCTGCTCCTGCTCTGATTTTCAGTTCCCTCTGTTTGGGGATCCTGCTGATTTCCTTTCATCTCTTGCAAGCCCTGCCATGCAGTGAAAAGGAAGCTTGTTATAGCTGATCTAGCATTTTTAGATATTTTGTGATAGGGAGGTTTTTCAGGCCATCTTGTCCATTGCCATTTGCACTTTTTAAACTTTGAGATAAAGAAGAAAAGTACATCTGGCTGGGAGGATCACATGGCCTTAGAGAGGATGAGTGTCAGAGGCTGTAGACATGGGAAGGTGCACAGCAGGTGCAAAAGCAGAGGCAGGAAGTGACTGTGCAGGTGTGGAGAAAAGCACGGAACTCTCTTCTCACTGGAGTGTGTGTAGGAAGGGGAAATGAGGTTGGAGCCGGCCACTGAGCTGCAGGGGGCATCTCACAGCATGACTGCCATAGTCACAAGCTTTCTTTCAGGAAGTTTAAACTGGAACCAGGTCCAGGATGAATGGGTGTGGGTGACAGCAGGTGGGAGAGGGGTTTGGATTTGGGAAGGTGATCTTGGAGGCTGAGGAAATAGCCCAGGTGGCAGGTAGTATGGCCTGAATGGGGTGGTGGTGGGGACAAGGAGAGGAGGGAACCACTGGGGGTGGGATGGGGAGAGAGAGAGACTGACTCAGCTGAACCAGAAAATCTGGGTCAAGAGCTGGGGGAAAAAATAGAAGAAAAGCCAGGCAAGCACATTGTCTGAATCCTGGGAAATGAATTTAAAATGTCAACAATGTTCTGAGTTGTGTTCTACGTTTTAAGGCTGTTTGGATACCACTCACAAGTGCTAGCACATAGTTCATCTTGACTGTGGATGCACCTAATGATGTTTTTAGGCTGCTCGATGAACAGTCAGCTTTCGATTAGTGAGGGCATCTCAGTGGAGCTCCCGGAAATGAGTTGGGATGTGTTTGCCTTCCCCAGAACCTGCCAACATGGCTGATCGTGGGACTGATGAGCCATCCTCCAGGACAGGGAGTCCGGATGGGGAAAGTCGAGTCTCGGAGGACAGATGGTCACTCCATCAGAGGCTGGCCATCAGGGAGCTCATTGACACCGAGGCCTCGTACTTGTGCACGCTCCAGCTCTGTGCCTCGGACATCAGGAGCCGCCTGCACCAGGTACCTGGGTGGGGCCACACACAGCCTGTCTTTTGGGGCAAATGTGGGTCCTGGGTTCTGAGACCTCACATCTGTTCCTGGAGCAGGCTTAGTGGAGGGAAAGTCATAGTGGATGTGACGTCACCTGGATGTAAGCCCTGTACTTCCATTTATTGGCCATGCAGCCTTCAGCAAGGCCTTGGAGCCTTAGTGTGTTCATCTGCTAAATGGGGAGAGGGATGATCACCTCAGAGAATTAAGTGAGCTAACAGATACAATAGCCCTTTACCAAGTTTAGAACAGATTGCTTGAACCGACCTACATTCTCATTGTCTCATTAGGGGATGTGACATGGAAAGGTTAGTACTATGGTGGGTTTCTATTTTTGGGTTCATTTTTACAACTTTCTCCCCCTGATTTCAGAAATAATACAAGCTTTCTCTGTAAAATTTCAAGCATCCCCTAACATGGAAGCTCCTTAAGAGCAAAGACCATTTAGTTCACTGTATCCCAGTTCTCAACACATAACAAAGGGACTTCAGTTAGTGTTTCTTGAATGAATGAAATGAAATACTAAAGTGGGTAATGTAGAAGGGGAAAGCCCTCAGGTTTCACTCTCCAGAAATTTGGATTTTTCTCTGCAGACATTAAATAAACAAGTGTAGATTGTTACTTATTTTAACAAAAGTAAGATCATACTCTAGATATTTTTGACAGTTATGCACTCAGGATCAATCGATAGATATATCCATATCTATCTATCATTTATCTCCTATCTATGTCCCTGCATGTAAATGGATGTCCTGCGTCATTTTTAACAGTGGTAACCCTAGTTAATAAGAGCTGGAGTTCAGAATACATCTCAAGGTCATGATGGTATATGCCAAATATACCAGCTGGAAAGAAGTCTGACTCCCCAGGCTTCTGTGACAGATGGGAGAATGAGGGAAGGAAAATGATAGCTGGTAAAACCCCAGCTTAGCTTTCCTTCTAGGCTGAGTGCCCATCTTTTCCTTTCTTCTTGTAGAGTAATGGAAATACCTAATTTATAACATTTCAGAGTCCTTGCAAACATCCCACTGGGGCAGCCTTCCCAAGAGCAATGGGCCCCTGGGGGTGTTGACCATTCCTCAAGGCCTGCAAATCTAGTTCCTCTACTGACCTCCCAGCAGCATCCCATAGCTTCTTTGCTCCTTCCAGCTGCCGCAGGGAGATCTGGATGTCCTGTTCTCAAACATCGATGATATCATCAAGGTGAATGGCAGATTTCTTCAGGATCTGCAGGAGACAGACTCCAGGGAAGAGGAACAAGCGCAGCTAATTGGTAAGCAAAAGATGAGGCAGCTGTCAGCCTTGGATTCCTGTGGAGTTATCCTCAGTTATCTTCAGCAGGTCATTGAGGAACTGTGTCCAGAGTTCCAGAAAAATGCAGCTCAGTGGAAGGCTACATTTGGGATCCTCAAAACATAGCAGATCTGAGCTGGCAGGACCCTCAAATAATATCTAGTCCAACCCAGCAAGAGCATGAGTACTTAACATGTGGTAGCCCTTTTCATACCCATGACACCATTGCTTATTAATTATTATTATCCCCATCTTATGAAAGAAAACCCAAGGCTCAGAGAGGTTCAGTAACTTTCCCAGGGCCACATAGCTTGACCAGAGAGAATGAGGATTTGAAGCCAGCTCTTTCAGACTTCTAGAACCCTAGCTCTTGACCATCCTGCCTCCCTTTCTCTCCTTTCTGACTAATCCCAGCTAGAGGTAGAACGCCCTTTAGGTACTGGGAGTAACTTTTTCGCTGCTCTGACTCCTTTCCAATCTGTGACCGGAGAAGGACAAGAAGGGAGGCAATACGTCTTTACTTTGGTGTCCCAGGGAATTCCTGCCTCTTTGGGCAGTTCTGCTCTCTGGGAGTTTGCCTTCCTCTGCCCTTCAGTTACAGACATGCTCCCGTCCCTGGCCATAGTGGTGTGATGGCAGTTCTTTTGACCTCAGCCACATTCCCGTGGAAGCACCCATGTTGAGGAGAAGGTGGCACCTGCCCTAGGTTTCATGGCTACACCCAAGTTGTCTCTTGGTGGAGGTCATCTCTGCATTTGGCTGATCTCCCTGACACACTGATCCTCCTATCTGTAGTTCTGGGTGACTTTTCCTGCTCATGGTCTCCCTAGTTCGGGGGCATCTCCTGAGGGAACGCTCTCTGAGGAGTCACGGGGCCAGCACTGGGGCGGTGGTTTGGTCCTGGGCTGCAATGCTGCTGTGGGAGTCTTTGTCGAGAGCTGGACCATGCCGGTCTGGGTACCATCGATGTGTCCCAAGCGGGGCTCGGTCCAGGGGAGAGGTCCAGCCCACAGCTTTGTCAGGCTTAGGGGTCAGTTCGGCTTCCTGTGGTCCAGGGCTCCCCACCTGCCCTGTGTGGTCAATACATTTCTTTTTACCCTCAGCACTTCCCCCCAGATGGATGGCCAAATGCTCTTGTTTGGGTATTTGTAGCAGCTTCTAACAGCTCTTTCTTTTACCACTCCGGATCCCTGTTGTGCCTCCACATAGTACACTCTATACTATGAGCTAATAGCCTACTTCCTAGAGCACTTTTAGGTTTACAGGAAAATTAAATAGAAATATACAGAGAACTCCCATATACTTCTTCCCCACACGCAGAGTTTTCCCTGTTATGAACATCTTATATTAATGTGCACATCTGTTGTAATTGATGAGTGAATATTAATATATTATTGACTAAAATCCGTAGTGTACATTGGGCTCACTCTTTGTGTTGTACAGTTCTGTGGACTTCGACTGATACAATGTCACGCGCTAAAAATCCCCTATGTCCTGCCTCTTTAGCCCCTTCATCCTCCCACACCAGGAGACCACTGATCCTTTTACCATCTCCGTGGTTTGCCTTTTCCATAACGTCATGTTGCTGGAATCGTGCGGTACGTAGCCTTTCTGGAGTGGCTGCTTTCATCTAGTAGTATGCACTTAAGGCTTCTCCATGTCTTTTCCTAGCTCGATACCTTATTTCCTTTTTTTAATCACTGAATAATATTCCATTGTATGGATGTAGTGAAGTTTATCCATTCACCCACTGAAGGACAATTGGTTGCTTCTAAGATCTGGCAATTATGAATAAAGCTGCTACCCCCTTAGTGTGCAGTGTTTTAAAAAAAACCTTATTTAAAAAATGTTTGTGGTAGAATATGCATAACTTAGAAAATGTACCATTGTAATACTTTTAAGTGTGCATTTAGTGGCATTAAACAGTCCACTTTGTCGTACCACCGTCACCACGGTCCACCTCCAGAGCTGCTGCATCGTCCCAGCCTAAACTGCCCAGCAGCGCAGCCCCTGGTCACCGCCACTCTGCTTCCTGTCTCCATGAGTCTGAGCGCGGTTCTCTTACACTTTTTATCTTGAAATAATTGTAGGCTTACAGACAAGCTGCAAAAACAATGCAGAAGTTCCTATAGACCCTTTGTGTAGCTTCCCCTAACTTTAACATCTTACCTACCCACAGCACACTCATTGAAACAGGGAAGTTAGTTAACACTGTTAACACCACAGACCTCGTTCAGATTTCATCAGTTTTCCTGTGAATGTTTTTTTCTGGTCCAGGATCCAGGGTCCAGTCTAGGGCATCACATTTTATTTTGCTGTCATGTTCCCTTAGTTTTCATCCCTCTGTGACAGTTTTTTAGTCTCCTTTTGTCTTCAGTCATCATAGCACTTCTGAAGAGTTTAAGTTCATAGAACATTCCTCAATTGGAGGCGTTCAGTTATTAAAACTAAAATTATTTTATATATTTTGTAAGAGTTTGCATATAAAATCTATATTTTACAGATTTGCATTATAATAAAAATTTTATATTTTGTAACATTTCATGTGATTTATAAAATTACAGTTATTTCCATTTTTAAGTTAAGGTTACGCACTTTTGGCAGGCATATCAAAGTCAATGTCATGTTCTCCGTGCATCATATCACATGATTACACTGCATATTATTACTTAGAATAAATGTTAACTTTGATCACATAGCTGATAGAAGGTGGTCTCTGCTAGGTTTTCCACTGTGATGTTACTATTTTTCCCTT
>VMDR010009276.1:0-33942 GCA_007922815.1 Macrotus californicus
GGGGGGGGGAAATGCAGACAATTGTAAATGAACAACAATAAAGTAATTTACAAAAAATAAAAATAAATACATAAAATTCAAAAAATAAAGTTTTGGTCTTTTAAAAAGAAAAAAAAAAACTTTGCAGGATAGAAGGGATTGGCAAGAAATATTCAAAGTCATGAAAAGCAGGGACCTACAGCCAAGATTGCTCTACCCGGCAAAGATATTTAGAACCTAAGGGCAGATAAAGAGCTTCCCAGACAAGAAAAAAGCTACAGGAGTTCATTATCACCAAATCATTATTATATGAAGTGTTAAAGGGACTTATTAAAGAAAAGAAGATCAAAACTATGAACAATAAAATGGCAATAAAAACATACCTATCAACAATTGAATTTAAAAAACAAACTAAGCAAACAAGAACAGAGATGGAATCATGGATACAGAGAAAATTTTGATGGTTGCCAGATGGGTGGGCATGTGGGGAAATTGGTGAAGAAGTGAGGGGATTAAGAAGTACAAATAGGTAGTTACAGAATAGCCATGCTGATGTAAAGTACAGTGTAGGAAATGGAGTAGCCAAAGAACTTATACACATGACCCATGGACATGAGCAATGATGCGGGGATTGTGTGAGGGAGTGGGGATGCTGGGTGGAGAAGGGCAAAGAGGGAAAAATTGGGACAACTATAATAGCATAATCAATAAAATATAATATTTAAAAAATCTTAGAACCTAAGTCACAAAAGATCCTATTTGTACATGAGAGTAAGAAACTTGGTCCAGGGAGAGGAGTGCCCTAGATAAACAGAACATCCATGTGGGTCACCTGTATCCAAACATTTCTGTAGCTTTCCTTAGTGATACATCGTGATGTGGACTTAGGCTGCAGGAGTAGCAAGGCAAGCCTCCCAGTTTTCTGAAGACAATGGCTCTAATATCCTGGGAAGAGAGGTGATGTCACTTTTAATTTGGAGAGGTAGAAATCCAAACCACTTGAAAAACTTGGTAAGGTCCTTGCTGGTTTTCTCAGGATCATCCCAGTCAGTGATTCTGCACTTCAGAGCACTATCAGGCAGGATGTAAAAGCTACCAAGCCTGGAAGAGACACTAACCAACCAAAAAGCAGGAGTGTTTTTCAGTTGGCAGTTTGTGACTGATGGGCAGCGTCTCCTTTATACTGTTGTGAAAGTAAAGCTTGGGCTATCGGGCTGTAAGCCACCAGCTCTTGTGAACAAATGGGCTTGGTTAACAGTGTATGTTCTCCTTTAGAGCTATGACCCCCTGAAAGGAAGCAGCGGGGAAGCCAAGATGGCATTGGAAGAAAGAATCAGAGAGAAGCCGGCATCTGCTACTCAGTGGTTCCGAAGAGACGTGGTGGCGGGCTCCCTCACTGCACCCTATGTTCTTCAGCCAAAATCAGAACCAGGATAGAGAAGCAGGGTTTCAATAAGATCTAGTCCTTTTCTAACTGGGAAGGAGCTAGACTTAGTAGGTGGATGTGGGTTGCAGGTATTGATTATGAGGACGAAGGTGGTACTGTTGGAGACAAAGTGGGGGGGATTAGCCTATGAATTTAGGCAAATCTAAACCTGCACATTGCTGTGATTGTGCCTTCATTCCAGGTGCACAAGGCCAAGACCAAACTTACCCAGACTCAGAGGAAGTGCACACAGGTGGTTTGGAAAAGATCCTGGATGGAGACACAGCGCCCTACAGAGGAAGCTGTAAAATCTGCAGAGTGTCTGGGCTTCCTGGTGACCTTGGTGCCAGAATAAAGCTTCTCCCACAACCTGGTAATGTTTAATATATATTGGTTCCTGGGGCCCTGGCCCGGAGTGCCCAGTGCCTTTTTTCCAGAACAGCTACCTTATCTTCCCCACCTTCTGCAGAACAGTTAGAGTTACTCCGTGGCAATGCAGTCTTTTACATTACATTCAGACCTAATACTAAATGTGAAGGATGGTCTCCTCTACTTCCCAGCCCTTCTTCATCCCATCAGCAACAGCTGCAGCACAGAGTCTAACAGTCACCTAGAACCCGGTGAGGTCAGAGCCTGGGGCACAGTGGCCTGGAGCAAGTCCAGGACAGAGGAACATGAGCACACACGTTTTGAGCCCACAAGAGACAGCCTCTGTGGAAGTCCCAGAAATGACAGAGAATACCATGAGAGCGGGGGCTAAATTCTTGCAATCCAATAGGTAAAAGTTTAAAGTTCTTGAATTGGGATAATAATGGATTTGGGTAATAATAATGTATTATTGTCATAGACTGATGAAGCCTTGGCATATGAATTATGTTTGGGGAATTCCTTATGAGAACTGTATTGCAGACTCAACCTAGAATTAGGACTAATTAACATTGGAAATAGGGGGGTGGGGACTTATGACTGTGTACATAGAGGACTTAGTTGACTTTCTCTAAACCACAGGAGGCAAACACAAGGCCCACGGGCTGAATCCAGCCCTCTACCTTGTTTTATCCAGCCTGGCACCTTGTTTCTACCCGGAGGCAGCACTGAGCTCTTGTTTAACTGTTAAGGAGTAGTTACATTTATACCGTCCTACAATGACATTCGGCCCTTTGAAGGCAACCTCAAAGCTGATGTGGCCCCCAGTGAAAATGAGTTTGACATCCTCGCTCTAAACCATTAGCATTTGGCTTCAGGTGAATTCAAGGCTTCAAATAAACTATTTGCTACTTTGAATGACAAAATGTCAAGATTCTGACTCATTAAAAATTTAAACAATAATCTCAAGTCCTGAGTTTTAGCCTGGGAACACAGTTACACATTTGAACACCAATCACATTGCTTCACAGTAACAGCTTGTAAATGACGAAAGAGTTCCTCCCGGAGAGTAAAGAGAGTATTAGCTCATTGTTTGGAAGAAGAAACATCCTGAGACAGAAGAGAGAGGGGGCACACTGAGGACACCAAAGATAGGATGGCTATAGTCACAATTTGGCAAGATCCACCCTGGACTTAGAGATGTGAGGGCCAAAAGATCTTGGAGGAAGGAAGATGAAGGACAATGTGGCAGAAAGCTCTGAAACTGTGGGGCCTGTGGCATTTAACTTAGTGGCACTCACAGGGTGGCTTGGGTGTGTGGCTCCAGCACAGCTCATGGCTGCATGAGATCCAGAGTCCCGAGTAGAGCTGAAGGCCATTCTTGATCACCAGGAACTGCACCCAGTTCAGTGGGGACACGCAGATGAGCATTAGGAGGCTAAAACCACAGAGGCTGCCACAGAACATTCGGATGTAGGTGTGTGTCTGATCCACATGCTGCTGCCGCCTCTGGGGTGGCATCGAGGCACTCGGATGTTTGTTGGTGGGGAGGGTCGGCTACAAGGATGAGGGAAATATTGCCTACCCAAAAAGATAACCCTTGATCCCCGGGGTTACCTACTCTTCTCTACCTTGAGTGTCCCCATGTGTGTTTGATCTGTGGATATCTACCCCTACCCCTTCTATAAAAAACAAAAGGGTCATCTTTCCTGTTTTTAGGACACTCCACCTAGGTCCACCTTCAGGTAAGCCCTCTTCCTCCCGTCTGACCTGCAATTAGGTACCTCCTCACCCTTTGGTATTTCCGGTTTCCCTTAAGTTTGGGAACCTCAGGACTGTAGAAGGTCAAGACTAATTGTTCCCTCCTCTCCATCTTGGCAGCCAGTTCACTCTCTAACTGTCACGGAATTTGAATCAGCACCTCCTCACAAATGCTGGCAGAATCAAGCAGGGTCAGAACCCACGGTCCATATCCCATGTATGTGTGATGCTCCCCATCCACCCTTCTCTGACTCCTCCCAACTCCGTTATTAAATAAATCCACAAATATTTTGTCAGCAGTTGCTGTGTGTCAGGCTTTGTGTGAGGTCCTGGGACGTAAAGATAAATCAAGCAGTTTTCTCCTTTATTTTTTTGAATAATTTATTTTATTGTTGTTCAAATACAGATGTCTCCATTTCCCCCCAGACACAGCTTTCTAATAGCAAATAAAAAAGTGTAACGCAGACATCTCCAGGACTCAGCTTGTGGTTATAATTAAGGTTATACATATGATTTTAGTATGCCGATGTACTCATATTTTAGTAGTCCTGAATCCATGCTCTTGCCCAGCTCTAAGGGGAAAGTCCCAGGTGTATCGTAACCTGATACATACTCCAGCCTTGAGGTCCGTGTGTTGTGGCTCTGACGAACAAGTTCACATGGACTGCAGAAGTCCTGTGGAGAAAATGGGACGGCCCGGCCACTCTCTGAGAGAGAGAGCACCTCCACCCCTGTCTGGACAGGCTTTTATTGGCTTTCTAATAGAAGGTTCTCAGCTTTGACTCAAATGGCCACCTCCAAGCCCAGCATAAGTAGCAGCGAACTGCAGATAGCTTTGTAGCTTATGCCAGGTGGCCCTAGAAAGAACACAGGTGAACCCAAAGAGGCCCAGACCATGACACATCCTAATTAAAATGCCAAAGGTTAAAGACAGAGAGAATCTTAAAAGCAGCAAGAGAAAAGCAGTTAATTACCTACAAGGCAGCACCCATAAGACTGTCACCTGAACTCTCAAAAGAAACTTTTCAGGCTAGAATTGATTGTCAAGAAATATTCAAAGTGATGAAAGCCAAGGACCGACAACCAAGATTACTCTATCCAGCAAAGCTTTCATTTAGAATCAATGGACAAATAAAGAGCTTCCCAAACAAGAAAAAGCTAAAGGAGTTTATCATCACCAAACCAGAATTATACGAAATGTTAAAGGGTCTTCTTAAGAAGGAGAAGGTCAAAACTATGAAAATCAAATGGCAATAAATATATATTTATCAATAATTGAATCTAAAAAAACAGATAAACAAGCAGAACAGAATCAGAATTATAAATACAGAGAACATTTTGATGGTTGCCAGATGTCAGAGGGGTCAGTAGGATGGGTAAAAAGGGGAAAGTAGTAAGAAGTACAAATTGGTAGTTACAGAATAGTCATGGGATATAAAGTACAACATACGGATTAGGGTAGCCAGAGATCACACAAGGTCTGTCCTGAAAAAGTCCAGCCACTGTTAATGTAATGAGAAGGGTTTGCATGACATCGATGTAACGTGGCAGCCAAGGACAGTGGAGTGGAGTGCTCATGTGTGAGCAATGATAACTTCACTGCACTAGTCAGTGGGGGCAGTAGACGCCATTGAGTGAGCGTGTGTACCGTGTGGCTGTCACATTCAAAATGACTGAGCAAGGAGAGCAACAAATCTGCATCAAATTTTGCATTAAGCTTCAACATTCCTCCATGCAAACTATTCAGAAAATTCAGAAGATCGCAGCTATGGGCAACTGGTGATTGGTAGCTTCATCATGACAATGTGTTGCTCATGCACCACAGTTTGTGCAATTTTTGGTGAAACATCAGATCACTCAGGTGACTCAGGCCCCCTATAGCCAAGATTTGGTACCCTGTAACTTCTGTCTTTTCCCAAAACTAAAATCACCTGTGAAAGGGAAAAGGTTTCAGACCATCCATGAGATTCAGGAAAATACGACAGGGCAGCTGAAGGCGACTGGGAGAACTTTGAAGTGACTCAGGCGTCACTGTCCTGGGTACAATGTTTCTTGTATCTTCTTCAGTAAATGTCTCTATTTTTCATAGTACGTGGCTGGATACCTTCTGGACAGACCTTGTATTGCTATGATTATTTGTTTTTGTAGTTGACCCACGAATTTAGAATTTTAAAAATATATCCACATATTTAGATTTTTTCCAGTTTTAATAGGTTATAGACAAAGAACGTGTCATATAAGAATTCAACTTTTTGCTTCTCATCACAAGAAAAAGTAATTTTTTAACTGTGTACGGTTGAGGACGTTAACTGGACTGTTGTGGTGGTCGTGTTACCAAACAGAGAGGGGTCCTGCTGCCTGCCGCCCATAAATTCCAGAGGCAGAAACTTGGTGAAAAAAGAAAGGAGTCTTTTGTTTTAAAGTCACACCCTTTTGGAAGAACGGCAGGCTTCTCCCTCAGAGCTCATTCCCTTTAAAAAACCCAAAGAAATATAACCCTGCCACCCTTTGCCAGATTAGTTCAAAGCTACCTAAGTGCCCATCAGTCAATGAGTGGATCAAAAAACTATGGTACATTTACACAATGGAATTCTACGCAGCAGAAGGAAAGAAGGAGCTCCTACCCTTTGAGACAGGATGGATGGAAGTGGAGAGCATTATGCTAAGTGAAATAGGCCAGGTGGTGAGGGACAAATACCATTGATCTCACCTATAAGTGGAACCTAACCAACAAAACAAACAAGCAGGGAGGGAAAATATAACCAGAGACATTGAAATAAAGAACAAACTGACAGTAACCAGAGGGGAGGGGAGAGAGGGGTAATGGGGAAAAAGAAGAGAAGGGCCATCTAAGAACATGTATAGAAGACACATGGACAAAGCCAAAGGGGGTAGGTATGAGGGTGGGAAGCGGGGATGGGTGGGGTGGTGGGACATGGTGGGGTGAAAATGGAAACAACTGTACTTGAACAAGAATGGAAAAATGAAAAAAACCCAAATATCGATAAATAATAAACATAAAATTAAAATGATAAGATAAGATAAGATAAGATAAGATAAGATAAGATAAGATAAGATAAGATGTCATTCTTTTGGAAACGCAGGTGGCTGCAGCACAACCATCCAGGTTCCTGCTCGCAGTCTGACTTCGGGCATCTCTGTCTGGAGTCTGCGTGCACCGGCTGGGCATTACCCTTTCCTCCTCTCCGCCTGTGCCCCATCCCTCTGGCCATGGACTGCAGATGTCCTTGTGCCCCATGGAGCAGAACCGAGCAGTGCCAGTCTCCCAAGCCACCACTACTTCCTGTGCCAGTGATGACGGAAGAGACCTGGTTCTTCTTGCTGACGCATGTAAAGAATTATGAATCGGCAAATCTATTAGCGTGTAATCAGTTTATTAGTGACCCGTTCCCATGGAAGAGAACGGGATTGGGTAGAGTAGGGGGTGAAAGGCAAAGTTTCAGGGCAAAGCAGGGCAGCAAAAGTAAGAGCAGCTGAAGACCAGGGTGGCAAGCCCCCAGGCAGCCTGAGGCCGGGTGGCCAGGGGCCCAGTGGCCTGGGAGCCAAGAGCACCAAGAGCACCCAAGAGAGAGAAAGCGAGTCCTTTGTTCTGAGGACTTATTTGGTTGGTGGGATAGGAGGAAAAAAGTTACATATTGATTAACGGGTAAATGGGGTGCCGGCTTTCCTGGGGAGATGTGACTACCCAAACTCAGGTATGTGTGGGGACTGTTAGCCTGAAGCTTTATCTGGTCCAGACCCCATTTGTTCATCTTGTTGTAAAACAGATACGTGACAAGGGGCAGTTCATTAAAATTGGGGCACTTTCTAAAGTTATTTATGGGCTCTTCCTGTGAGCATCAGAGAGTGACCAGAGGTAGACAATTAACCAAAGTTGTTTTACGGGCTGCTTCTTTGGGCACCATGGACCCTCTCCCGCATTCCAAGCCTCGGGATGGAAGCACAGTTTCAAGGCTTTCTTAGATAGTGGAAACGCTACATAGAATTTCAGGGACTTCCCTTTCTTGCTGACATAGTGTTTCTTGTGATGTCGGAACACCTGTCAATATTATCAGACCAGGCTCAGGACCGCTGAGTTAGCATGTGAGACATGTCTCCTTCCTCCCGCCTGCCTCAGCTTACTATTTATTCTACTTAATTGGTAAAAGGCGTTTCCTGGCAACCAGGATGCTAGACCCTGGTCAGTAACAGTATTGCAGTCTCAGAGTTCTTCCTATGCTGTTTCCTGCCTCTTCAGGAGGGACCTGGGGCTAGTTGCCTGGCCACGTGGCTTCAGCCTGAGTCTCTCTGCCCTCTATTCGTTTAAAAATCCAGGTTCCAAAGTTCGCAGTGCTGCAGAAGCATCCAATTTCCCAGCCAATCCAGGCTACGAGGGCAGGTCTGCACCTCCTCCTGACCTCTGAAAAGGGCTTTTCCTTTCATCCATCATGCTTGTCAGCCAGCTCAGTGTCCCTGCCCAGGGTGGGCTTCCTGGGCTTGCTAGCTCAGTTGCCAGGGCAACACAATGCTAGGCTGCTAGGCTGCTGTTTCTTTACCCTTTACCCTAGGGTATGGAAGTCTTCCACCCACCGTCCTGTAGCCTCTGGCATTTTTCCTAGCCCCTTCCTTCTGCAAGAACACAGGATCTCTCATGTCACCTTGAGGTCCCTACCCTCTCTCCAGGGATCTTGTCAGATTCCTCTGTAAAGATCATTTTGCAATATATAGAAGGACCAAATCATTTTATTTTACACCTGAGACTAATATATGGCATATGTCAATTATAACTCAATAAAGTTAAAAGATGGTTTTTACTTTTTGGAATTCATGAATATTTGTCTTTTTGGCAGTTCTTCTCGATGTCCTATGGGCATTTAAAAAAAATGTACAAGAGGCCTGGCTGGTGTAGCTCAGTGGATTGAGCACGGGCTGCAAACCAGAGGGTCGCCAGTTCGATTCCCAGTCAGGGCACATGCCTGTTTTGCGGGCCAGGTCCCCAGTGGGGTCCAAGTGAGAGGCAACCACACATTGATGTTTCTCTCCCTCTCTTTCTCCCTCCCTTCCCCTCTGTCTAAAAATGAATAAATAAAATCTTTAAAAAACAAAAACAGCAAAAAAAAAAAACTTCAAAAAAAATGTATAAGAGCCGTGTAGCTCAGTGGTTGGGCACTGGCCTGTGAACCAAAAGGTCACTGGTTTAATTCCTAGTCAGGGCACATGCCTGGGTTGCAGGCCAGGTCCCCATTCTTGGGCAGGCAAGAAGCAACTGATTGATGTTTCTACTGCACATTGATGTAGAAGATATAAAGTTTTAAATCTATTTGTGTAGGATGTAAGGTTCTCAATCTATTATATTTAAATTATTAATGATGTTATGCAAGATATTCTTGTTCTTATTTTTTCTGCACTTGATAAACTATTCTCAGAAAAATGTTAATTTTTACACTATGATTAAAATTTTTTATTTTCCCTTATATTCCTTCTGATTTTTGCTGTATGTATATTTGTTCCTTGGTTGTGAGATGGACAATGGTCTGTGATGTCCACCTTCTTTGTGAATTGTACCTTTTATTATTCAAAATATTCACCTTTGTTCCACTTAATGTTTTTGCCTTGGGTTCTGCCAGATGTTAGTAAATGCTTCCCTTCCTTGCTCTATTTTTTTTGCATCCTCCTGGTATATCTTTGATATACCATTCTTTTATTGCCATTGTTTTGGCATAATTTTAAATGTCTTTGTCTTTTAATGGGGGAATTTGACCTATTTACATTAGTGTGATACTTAGATAGATTGGGCTTGTTCCTGTCCTAATCTTTGTATTTTCTGTTAATTACATGTTCTCGTTGCTTCCTCCCCTTTCTATTTTGCCAGAATGATCCAGTTTTCTCTGGTCCATTTTTTTTATAATGATATGTAAGTCATGTATTCTATTTCTTTCATGTGAGAGATTATCTATCAGTTTTATTAGTTGCGTGTTTTTAAAAATTAATTTCAACGCATCAGTAGTAGCAATAAAAGGATAATACAAATGTTGGAGGAAAGTAATAAAATGGACATTTTCACACATTACTGGTGTGAATGTAAATTTTTGTCCCATGTTTTCAAGTGTTTATAGTGAGTGATGAGGAAAGTAGCTCTGATTACATAGCTTAAGTGAGGGGGGGCCTGGGGCTGTGTCAACCTTGTCCAAGCTGCAGAACCAACGGATGAAATTTCCAAGGGAAAAACAAGGTACTGATGGTGAGAAGCGACGAAACAGATGCTCTCGTAACCAATGCCCTCTATAATGGTCACTGCGGTTTTTTTATAACTGAGACATATGGAAGCAATGTGAATTATTATGGAATTGCTAAAATAAGTGGTGGAATACCCACACTATTTCAAATCTCTGTGTAATCGTGGCCAACTTATTTAACATCTCAATTTTGATTTCCTTATCTATAAAATGGAAATAAGAGCACCTACATCCATCATAAAATTATAGTAAGGCTTAAATAAATTAACATATGTTGAGCCCTTTTAATAGTGCCTGGCACATGAGAAATGCACAATAAATGTTAGCTGCTGCCATTATTATTATTATTATTATTATTATTATTATTATTATTATTATTTTAAAAACAACATTATGAGGGTAGTGAGAAGGGGAACAGAAGAAAGGTGGTCAAAAGTCACAAACTTCCGGTTATAAGATAAGTAAGTACTAGAGATATAATGTGCAGCATGGTGACTAGCTAATATTGCTGTGTGATGTACATGAAAGTCATTACGAGAGTAGATCCTAATAATTATCATCAGAAAGAAAAATACATTTGCATATATTTTTGTGTCTATATGAGAGATGATGGATATTACCTAAACTTATTGTGGTAATCACTGCATGCTCTCTGTAAGCCAAATCATTATGAATCATTTTGCTGTACAACCTAAATTTATACAGTGCCATAAGTGAATTATATCTCTACAAAACTGGGGAAAAACAGAGTATTAGTTATTTTACATACTATATTGTTAACTGAAAAATTTGCATAATAGTGGTTATGCTCTAAATTTGTTGTTAAAGATTATGGAAGTGTTTATATAGACACACAGAAATGACCGTACATACATGCATACATATACAGAGAATTATGTGCTAACGTGCCAACATTCAAATCTTTCTGGTTTTTATGTGTCCCTTGGCACTAGAAAGGGCTCAAAGGTGGGAAGTAATACCAGGGAAGGGTGTAAACATCAGGAAGGATTGTAGCGACATCTCCTTGTAAACCCAGCAGATCAGGCTTGGGTCATGAAGGCAGAAGATAAATTATTCTGGAAAGCATAGTTGTAATTCCTATACCTAGACAGTCAAATTTATGAACTGAGAGTCATACCTTCTACACACAAAATTGTATTGTTTGAATTTGTAAAACCAAACATGAGTTGCTTTTATAATAAATGGCTGTCATTGCCTCCCCACATGTTCACTTCGAAGTGAATCTGTAACTGAACAAAAACGGAGGCTCAGCTGCCTGTCACAGCAAAAGCCAAACTCATGAGGCAGGAGCTGGTACAAAAGAAAGAGGTTTTACTCAAGTGTTTGCCCTAGATGTTGTACATGTTCTAAAATGAAAGGGTGTGTTCCTGAAACTGAAACTTGGAAGGTCTCCCATAAACTATTTCAAAAGGGCTTAATTTAAGGCCACTTTGGGGTGCTACCCTAATCCGGAGCAAGGCAATAGGGAGTGCGTGGTCCCATTGTAAATGCATTTCCTGGCATATTTTCTCCAGGACTTTCTTTATTGTGTGGTTCATTTTCCCAGTCTTCACCATAGATTGGGGTCTCCAAGGTGCATGCAGTCTCCACAGAATCTGTCATCCCTGTCCCATCTTCTGGGAGATTCCTGAACAATGGTCCCTTGTCACTTTGAAAGCTGTAAGCAGTCCAACCCTGGCAGTGCAGCCAAGGTGATCTGGTCTGGTAGATTCACTGCCTGTAGCAATTGCAAGGTCTCATTTGCATGTTTGCTGTCCTTATTCCCTGAGGTTAAGAGCCCTCCTCTCTTTTTTTCTATATTGCCCCATGGGCATGGACTACCATGAAGGCATGTTTAGAGGCAGTGTAGATGTTAACATTCTTTCCACGGGATAATTCTAAGGTTCTGACATTTGTGCTGAGGTTTTTAAGGCAAGGATTTGGTCTTCTACTACCTTGTCTATTGTAACTACTGCATGCATGCCCTGCTTGTCACTGACCATTCTCCATGAAGCTGCCTCCACCTGTGTATATATTAATTACCAGTCAGGTTCTGTCAGCAGCTGGTCCAACAGATCTGGCTGATGATTTCCAAGCAATCAAGCTGGAGGTCTGAGCCTTCCTGAGTCCAGGAGCAGGGTGGCCAGGTTTAAGGGACTGGTGATTGCAAGGCAACATTTGGGCTGTCTGATAAATTGGCATGATTTTTTCTCACGAATCCTGCCATCAGCCAATACCTTCCTTTCTAACATTTCTTGGTGAGGGTTTCTATTCTTTCTGTTTTTTTTCTTTTGGGTTTTGAGCAGTCCTTTCTCCATGACCCTCCTCGTAATAGGCACACTGGTTGTCACCTAGTGGGCCTTTCCTCAAAGGGAATTGTCCTACTCTGGGTAAGGATACTCCCTGGACAAATTGGGTGCCCTGCCAGGTCTTTGAGGGAAAGACCATTCCTTCATCACACAGGGGTGGGCCTGTCACCCCTCTGGGCCCTCTTTCAGGGGTATCTGGCAGCAGGGACAGTGATGGGGGATTCTTTCTACTGCTTATCCTGCATCCCCTGGTTCAGGGCACTATAGAGACTCATTTCCTCATTTCCCTTTTCTTCCTGTGTCTTACTATCAGGGAGGGGTTTTGAAGCCATTTCCATTCTTGCCATCATTAGCTTGTTCCCTTTCTTTGCCAAATCCTTATTGTGTAAAGACATAAACAACTGGACATGATGAATTTTGTCCCATTTCCCTGAACATTGGCAAAAACAGTTACAATTATATGCTGGTGTAGTAATTTAGACAATCATTCAGGGGCCATTTCCCCCCATAGTCTAAAGTATACATAGGCCAAACAGTGTTACACTAGAAAACCAGTTCCTCCTTAGACATTGGATGATAGCTGTACATGGGCCAGTCTGCTGAAATTAGATCCAGTGGGCTCCCTCCAGTAGTTGAAACAGAAAAACCCCTGATGGCATGAAAGTACAAACTTTAAACTATAACCATAAGAAGACCCCAGACAAAGTGGGGACATGTAAACAAAACTTGAACCAACAATTTCATTATTCCAAACAATTTTTCACAAACAAGTCTTGGTGTCTTATCTCCTGCCAACTGTACTGCAAATGGTCCTAACCAAACCCAATGGCACAAAGCCCAAGTGACACAAATCCAAAGTGGCAGGAATAGAGGACTCCTGGTGTGCACACTGGTCCAACTTACCGAGTCTTGGAGCCCATCTTCTCCCTGGACCAATTTTCTTTCACCATCCAGGCATTTCAGGTGGCTGCTGCCTTGAGCAGGAGTGCAGAAAAATTCCCTGAGAAAAGCTCTTGGTCATTGCTGGGAAATTCCCACAGTCCCACTCTCAGGGTTGGCCTGCCACGGGCAGCTGGGACTTGATCTCAGGGCCTCCAGGACTTACCAAGGTCCCCACCAGAGTCACCAGACTGTAACCAAACAAAAACAGAGGTTCAGTTGTCTGTCACCACAAAAGCCAAATTTGTGACGCAGATGCTAGTGCAAAAGGAAAGAAGTATTGCTCAGATGCTGTGTGATCTGGGAAAATGGTGAACTGTCCCAAAGCCTGTCTCCTCGGCAACAACAAGACAAAACCTAGTGTCCAGAGTTCCTGCTCCAATTTAAAGTACAGTCCTTTGGAGCCCACAAGTGGCTGCTAAGTGGTCATAGTCCCTTATAGGGAACCAATCTGCTTGGCAAATGTAGCTCAGCTGTCTGAAAGCAGGCAGGTGAGTGTGGGCACACAGGAAGCCAAACCCATGGATTCCTGTTCCCATGGGGAATCAGGCCTGCATTGTACCTAGGCTGCTTTGAGGCTTGCTTTTGCTAAAATTTCCACACCCTGAATTGAGGCAGCAAATGTTTACTGCAATCTGTGCTAAACCTCCCAAGGATGGAGTGTAACCAGTTCAATCACTCTTCTTCTTTGCATTTGCAAATGTCCTTCTCTTTGAAGTAATTAACAACATTCTTTCCTTTGTTATCTATAAAAGGTAACCACCTAAAGTGAACCTGTATAGGTCCGAATAGTAAATGAGGACCATCCTTGATGTAATGTACCTAGAGTACCAATAAAAGTCTGTCCAGGCAGGGGTCAGGGCCCTCTCTCTCACTTAGAGAGCAGCCCTGCCATCCCTTTTTCTCCACAGGAATTCTGTAGTCCGTGTGAATTTGTTCACCATTTGTCGCAGCCATAGTATAAACATCCACAACACACAGACTCTGCTGGACGGGAGTCCGAATCAGTCCCTATCCAGGTTGCTTAACTTGTTCCCACCTGCTGTTAATTTCCGGCTCCCTTGTAGACCCTGCATGTGAAGCCTGCATAGCCATGGCCCTTTGATCAGTGCTGGAAGTATCACTATGAATAATATGCTATTCTTGCTTTTGAGGAACAGCATTTCACTTCCCTGGCTCTCAGTTCTCTTATCTTAAGTGAGAGAAATGAACTAGGTAATTTCTAAGATTACATCTAGGTCTATACCTTTATAATTCTCAAAAATTTCCCCTAGATCTCTGTACTCCTTTTTGGTGGGAAGAGGTGTTTTGTTGTTGTTATCATTTTAGTTCAAAAAGAAGTTTACAGTGGAGGGTTAGATAAAGTTTTCAAGCATACATTACAAACAGCATATGTCGGTTTGAGTTCAGTAGTACAATGCTTCTTCCTACATCTTTGTTAGAGGTTAATTCTTTCTACATGGAATTTTATGGATGCTTGGACTTTATTCACAACAGGATGAAGCCAGAAGTAGAATCATAAAACCATTGAATTCTGACCAACTGCCTAATGTGGCGATAACCCTGCCATGTCTCTATGGGAGAAACATGCTGAGGACACTTCAGGTCAAGGAGCACTACAGCCGGGACCTTTACCCAGATCGCTACTGAATACTCAACATGGACCAGCCAGGCATCAGCACCTGGCAACCCAGGGACTCCTTCTGTCTGGACTGCACCCCACTCCAGGCCCAGGGGATTTTCTGCGACACCTACATGGGAGACAAATTTTAAGAGGGATAGTGAATCCCAACATGAAGAAAAGGAATCCAAGAGAAAGAGCCAAAAGTTGCTCCCAACAGAGCTAAGATATTTTATCTGGTGCTCTTAGTACCAAGATGTCTACCCGTAGCATCATTGAAACTGGACATTCTGGAAACCTGTGTCACAGTAACATGGCACTAATGTTTTCTGAAGCCAAATGTTAACAGATGGTCAAATGACAGAAAACTTGAAGGGATCTGTTCTCTAGAGTGCCTGGAGGCTGTAGCCTGGATCTTAGTCAAGGAAGGGAAATAATTATGGAGGACCCAGGCAGGAGGAGAATGGGAGTAAGGTAAGGAATGAGCAATAAATCTTCCAGGGCCAGCTGGGGAGTTCCAGTGGCTAATAATGTAGGGTCTGAATGATTTTCTGTAAAGGACTTATATACTCTGATTAAGGTTTCACTGACATCCTACCTCCCTTAAGAGGTTTCAGATTATTTCTGTGGATTTGGCCAGGATGAGCATCTATAACAACTAAGGCTATAGGCATGAAGGCGTGAGTGATCTAGAGCCAAGACAATCTAGTCCAGAGCAGCCATTGGGATGCCTGAAGCATGATGTAGTCGAAGCAAAAGGAGCCCTATTTAAAGGGCCTTAAACCCAGCATCACTGTCTTAACTATGTAAATTTTCTCTTTTGGGGTCAAAAAATTCTAAAATAGTCTAATCCTGGATAGAATTTCTGATGTTTTTCCATACATGGCTCCTATGGTAAAGGGGATACTAACATTATTTCTGTAAGTATTTCTCTTCATACGCTATTGTTTCTAGACAAGCAGAATTGCTCCAGATTCTTCAGAGATCAAGGGTCATTTGCCATTTCATTCTATCCATTTCAAAAGATTTGTTGAGTGTGTGAGTGCCAGACACTGATTTAGGACAGGTGTGTTGCAAAGTGACCAAGTTAGAGTTTTCATCTTCTGATTTGTGGCGTTCTCAGTGGACTGCTCTTTTCTTCCACACATTGATACTCTGACTGTCTTTAAAATTGTCATACAAGTGCTTCCTCATCCGTGCTTTTGTTCAACAAACACTTGTTGAACTCTTACTGCATGCAGAGTCCTGCTTTGGACAGAGGACACGACTATGGGAGAAGATGCCACTCATTCGGCCTATAGTTTGTGGGAAACGCAGACAAGTAAGAAGGTAAAATGAGAGTGTGATAAAGCAAAGAAGCACCCAAAAGGAGGTGATGTCTAAGTTCTTCTTATTTTTCACTTCACAGAAGTTAGGAAATTGCTCTTGGCCAGAGGTTCCTGGCCGGGATATCTAGCAGCCCCAGGCTCTTCCTGGCCACCCAAGGATTAAGGGGAGTCACTGTGTCAGCCCACATGTACTCCATGTACAGCACACTTGTTGGTCCGATTTAAGCTAAGGTGTGAAGGGTAAGTAGATGTTGCTAACTAGGAAAAGAGATAGTCAGAACCCTTCAGTCATTCACTTCACAAGTCTTTGTTGAGCATCTACTATATGCTAGACACTGTGCTGGGGCTAGGAATACAACAACGAACACAGAAGCTCTTCTTAAAGGGCTTTTACTCTAGTGGTGAAGACAGACAAGTGCACAGGCAATGACAATACTATGAGATAAATGCTCTGATGGAGATAAGCTTAAAGGGCTATGAGATTTTACACCAGTTTGAGAAAGCAGAGATTTATAGGATGGTAAAATACAATCTTAGACCTTCAGGTAGGTGGTGGGGGTTCAAGTGGGAAGTGGGAAAGGCACTCCAGGGAGAATGGAATATGGTAGAAGTGAGATGATCACATGATTATCTCCTTTTGCCATCCCGTAAGCTCCACGGTCAGTACGCCATCTTCTTCCACGCCTCTGTGCTGTGCCCACGATCCCCTTCCCTGAGTGGCTAACTCATGCTTTGGGAGTTACCCAGAAAGTCCCCTCCTTTGTGAAAGACTTACCCAGGCAAAACTGACCATTTCCTCTTCTCTGCATCTACGGTGATGACTGTTTTATGAATAAAAAATCTGGACACATTATCTGATGGTGAATTACTTTTCTGATATGTAAACTAATTTATTAGAAGCTATAGATATGGGAATTAATTCATGTTTTATTCATTTAATAAGCTGTCTTTAACGAAAGGAAAAATAGGGAAAATAACCAAATACTATATTACCTGTCATTATTTTTGTTATTTATCTACTCTCAAAATTGATGGTAATGTTGTGTATATACTAATTTAAAGAATTCATATTTTTTAGCATTTCTTTAACTTTTCAGTTAGTTTACTTTCAGTATCACATTGTTAAATAACCATTTAATTTTAAATTTTGTTACTATCACTATGCTGGTCTCCGAATATTTATTAGGATTATGATAATCTTTATACTTTTAATGGTTATTCATTATTTTTTCTGATTACCTGATATACTGATCAGAGACAGAGTAATCGGAATGTTTGGAATATTCTCTCATCAAAAACTTCTAAGAATTTTCATTAGTAATTTTTACAATTTTTTTATTCGGGTCCAGCTCATTCATTTTGTGACTTAACGTAAATGACTTTTCTCCCCTGGTACAGGTTAAGTATCACATGAAGGGGTGGTGCCTTGGCACATGCTCAGTCCTGAAACCCTACTTGGACCTGTTGCTCTAACCTTTGAACATGCTCTGAACCCGCCCAGAACTACTGGTCTTGTGGAACAGAAGACTGATTATGAACTTGGCTCCGCTGACAATGATTCTGGGGTCCTCTCCCTTGGTGCCCTGAGTAATGCACCTCCTGACTAGTGGAGTAACCAGAAACTTATTAGTGCTGATGAAAACTTAGATTTAAGCAATGTAGGAAATATGCAATCTGAGGATCTGAAACTGTAAGATTGAATTCCCACTTTTTTTGCTACAAGCTCCATCCTCGCATAATCAACCTGAGAAAAACCTGATGAATACTGGAAAGTTACAGAAGTGAGAGATGATGTTTCTGTATCTCATTTCCTGTTATGAGTGATTTTACACACACACACACACACACACACACACACACACACTAAATTAGGTCGCTAAAACCTAAATACAGGGTTGGGCAAAAGTAGTTTTATGGTTGGGAGTATGGGAAACAGAGTTTATTCTTTTATTATTATCTACTATTTATTGTATTATTTTCCATATGAACGACTGTAAACCTACTTTTGCCCCACCCTGTATAAATTACCATGATTTTAAGAGCCCTTTATTTAAAAAAGTTTATTTTCCTGATCTTCACACTTATTCAAATTCAAATTCTAAAATGAAATTTTATGATTTAAAAAAGTATGTACTAGTCAAATAATTTCTATCTTCTTTTGCCCTTCTGGATATCCACTATTTTCTGGATCTATTGCTCTCTTCCTTTCTTCCCATTGCTTTAGTTGGAGTTCTCCTTATCTTCCATCTCCAACAAAAAGGGGTGGGATGGGGGGCTTGGGGGGGGCTTACTGGTTTCTTAAACATTTAACTATTCAACAGGAGATTTCTAAAATGCAGATATTTGAAGTGACTTTCAATTGCACACAAATAAAGTCCTGACCTTGGACTTCTATGCAAGCCTCTGCAGGACCAGGCCCCTGTCTTATGTCTGGGCATTCTCCGTCTTGCACTCAAAGTTCAACCACAGTCTTACTACTTGCATTAAGTACATACCCCAGTTTGTGAAGTTTTGTCAGGGGACAGGGATTTAGGAGCAGTAACTAGATCATCCCATCAAGAGAAGAGCCCACACCAGAGGCAGGAATTAAGACACCGGATTTTTACTCTGAAAGCATACTTCGTAGATCACATTCTTGAGATCTCGTGATTCCCCTCTCTAGAAGGGCGATTCATAGTACCTAATCCCAGCCCCAAGGCATTTTAGCAGTGGTTTTATTATTTTTAATTTTTTTAATTTATTGATCTGAGATTTTTTGTTCCATTTATTCATTCATTGGTTGACGGTTTTATGCGCCCTCACAACCCACAACCTTGGCCTATGGGAATGACCGCTCTAACCAACGGAGCTAAGTCCGGGGATTTTTTTCTTCTAAGTTTAAAGTAAAGGAGAGTTTATTAGCGAAGCAATGGGACGGAGAGAAGGCTGCTCTATAGGCAGAGCAGCGACCTGCGGCTTTAATTCTCTTTTCTGCTTCGGAAATGCCTGGCGAACTCATTCCTCCTTGATAATTCAGCCTGGAAGTCCCCAGTCTGGGCTCTTCCCTTTCCCGCTCCCCACGTGGCCCTTCTAAAGTCTCGGGGCGCTCCCGGTTCTGTGATGGGAGGCATGGCACCTAGGCTGAGCACGAGCGGCTGGCCACCAGGCCCTCCATTGGCCTGCACCAGGGCCACCGCGAGTGGCCAGCACTCTCGGCGCCACGCCACGCCACGCCACAGCAGCACCGGGCCCCTCCAGGGGAGGAGGCACGCGGTCCGCGCTCCTGGGTCCCCCGCGGAGAGCCGCCGGTCACGTGACACCTCGGTCGTCACGCGGGCGCCGCTCACCTGACCAGGGGGTCACGTGGCCGGGCCCGCTGGGGCAGAGGAGATCGGAGGGCCATGGCGGGCTCCAGGCTCTGGTTTTCGCTGCTGCTGCCGGCAGCGTTCGCTGGGCCGGCCGCGACCTTGTGGCCTTGGCCCCAGTACATCCAGACCTCCGACTGTTACTACACCATCCTCCCGCACAGCTTCCAATTCCAGTACGACGTCAGGTCGGCCGCGCAGCCGGGCTGCTCCGTCCTGGACGAGGCTTTCCAGCGCTACCGCGACCTGCTCTTCGGTTCCGAGTCCTGGCAGCGGCCGGCCCCCACAGGTGAGCCCGACGCGCCCCAACTCGTTCCCGGCCCCGAGCCCGCCTGCGGGAGACGACGCCCAAGACTTCGGAGACCCCCTTCTTCGGGCTTTGGTCCTGCCCGCGAATCGCCGCCCTCTAGTTTCCGCGTCGTCCTGCCCTCCCCTCCCCGGGTTTAGTCCCTTCACTCCATCCCCATCCCGGACCTGACTTCGGGGGCCGGGGTTTGTATGGAGTCCTGCCCTCGGTCTGTTATTTCACCCAAAATGCCTGCTCTAAGACAACAGGCCATCAGGGCACCAAGTCACTGAACACACTGTGCCGGGAGGCAAAAGGCGTCCAGGTGTCACGGGGTCCTAGGGAAGCTGTGACCAGGGCCGGAGCCGACACCCAGAATTGGTGGGACAGAATGTGAGAAATGTGTGGACCTACATGGAAAAATTACATGGACACGTCTGGCGCGTAACGTACTCAGTAAGTGTTCAGACTGTGAGAGAGACCATGGAACACTTCATGGGGAAGTGAGTTTCGAGCGGCCACCTTTAGCGAGGCGGTGCATACAGTGGGCCAGCGCCGAAAGGAGGGTGTTCCAGGGGGCCCGAAAGCCTTGAGCGGAGGCGCGAAGGGTTCTGATGGAACCAGAAGCGCTGGCCTGGTGTACTCGTAGGTCCGGTGAAAGGTCGGGCGCGCTTTGGGCATTGGTTTCATCTCAATGAGCAGGGATTGGCAAGTTTCTTTGAGGCAGCTGCTGAAAATTGTTTGAGGATTATTATTTCAAAGCAAACTGATGAGTACAGTCAGCAACGCAAAGGAATCAAGGTTTGTTGTTCGACTTATGGATGGAAAACTTGGTTTTCTCAAAAATCTGCTGCAATCTAGTTTTCTGGTTATGACATGTAGGTGTTTATGGTTGGGCCAGATGGTAACATCATTTTGAATGGTGTTTTCAACTGTGCTTAAATTACTTTCAAAAATGTTCTCATTTGATTTATAGTATTAAAAGCATTTAATTAAACAGGGCAGTCAGAGAGTGACTGAGAGTCTCAGCATCACGGTAGTTCTTAACCGGTCAAAGGCATTAGTCTGGGAGGATAAAAGGCCAGCTGTTGTGTGTGTGGTAGATCCCATATTCCTCCGACTCTTCGTGACAAATAATAGAACGCCTTACACAGGATTGGCACTCAGAATATGCTTATTTTGACATAGAACAGTTCAGGCTTGTGCAAAAAAACCCAAAGATCTATCATGTAAGTGGCATGTGCCTATCCCTGGGCTGGGCACTGTGGGTGTTACCAGAAAAGTAGACCTAGGCCCAAGCTTTGTAGTCCAGGTGGGGAAACAGTGAAGCACAAGGACACAAGGCATTATAAAATTCTCAAGAGACAGACAATCAGAATGTTACTGCCATTGGATGGATTTGGGGAATTCCTGCATTTCTAATTTAAGCCTCTCCCTTCATCACAATAAAACTACAGTTTAATCAGGAAAATAGAAGCGGGCAGTTATGCGACAATGGGGTGCTGTCAGTTCCTAATGAGAGAGATTTAGAGACAAATAAGAAACTAAACAAAGTGTTTATTTCAATTTATTGCCTTCCTGTGAATGAATTTGCTCTATTAGTTGAGGGGTTCTTACCCATTGAGAGAGAATGAAAATTGATTTGGATGAACATTACCAAAGACACACGAGTCACTTCTTTCTCTGTTGTTCTTCCCTTGGGGCCTTCCCTTCGGCACATTTTTTTTTTTTTTTGGACGCTTTCAGATGACTTGAGCTATAATCCTATTTCTGAGAAGAAAAAAAAGGTGAATTGATAGAGAGGAGAGCAGCGTCAACAAGACCCAAACCAGCGTCTGTTTCTCTGTAGGACCGATTTTAGTAAAGAAAGCAATACATGCAAGTGAAATCTTACCTAACTGCTTTTGTCCGGTTCCTTCAAATAACTTCCTGTAGGCGTTGGACCAGTGTTTTTTTTAATACAGCACAACTTCTCGTTTTGATCTGAAGCTAGAACTCAGTGGGATTCTTACTTCCTTTTCTGAAAAACAAGTCTTGTACTGCGTTTCCATTCAATTCTGAGTTCACCTTCAAGGGTTAGCCATAGTCCCTCTAATGGCTAGAGGGTCTGTGGAGCTATTTAGTATTGGATACCTGTCTTTGTCATTAAGAGGTGTTTCTGTCACTTGGAGAGTGTGTACTACCTCTTATTGAACATGTTAAAAGGAATTATTTTAGGCTCTAGATATTGAATGACATAGGTCTGTGTTTTTGTTATTAAGCCATCTGATCATTTGGAATAGCACCCATCCAATGTTGCCAAATATTAGGTTGGCCAAAAAGTTCGTGTTTTTTTTTGTTGTTGTTGTTGTTGTTAGATGGCTGTAGTAGTACTTAGTTGTCTTTAGCTTCATTTGAAACATTCTGTTAGATTGTATTGTGACAGTTGTCATATCAGTGTGCATTTAAAAAAAACTTAGCAAAATTGGTGAATTTTTGTGTAGCCATTTTATTATTGAAGATGGAAGAAAATACACAACATTTTCAGCACATTATGCTGCCTTATTTCAATAAAGGTAAAAATGTACTGGGACTGGTGTGGCTCAGTAGATTGAGTGGTGGCCTGCGAGCCAAAAGGTTGCCAGTTCAATTCCCAGTCGGAGCAGATGCCTGGCTTGCGGGCCTGGTCCCCAGGTCCGGGCATGTGAGAGGCGACTGATCCATGTATCTCTTCGCGCATCGATGTTTCTTTCCCTCACATTCTCTCTCCTTTCCCCTCTCCCTAAAAATAAATAAATACAATCTTTTTTAAAAAAGGAAAAGTAAAAATTCAACTGAAACACAAAAAAAGATCCAAAGATGTGCAGTGTATGGAGAAGGTGCTGTGACTAATCCAACGTGTCGAAAGTGGTTTGCGAAGTTTCGTGCTGGAGATTTCTTGCTGGACGATGCTCTGTGGCCGAGTGGACCAGTTGAAGTAGATAGCGATCCAATCAAGACATTAATCGAAAACAGTCAACGTTGTACCATGTGGGAGATAGCTGACATACTCAAAATATCCAAATCAATAAAGTTCTTGAAAAATATGTCTTTTATTTTATGGAAAAGAAATATGGACCTTTTGGGGGAGAAAAAAAATACATGGACTTTTTGGCCAACCCAGTGCTTTTTGGGGTGATTGATGGAGCTGATAAAGCTGTAATTTTTCAGGTTAAATGGCTAAATCTGATTATGTCAGTTGACAGCAGTCTTGCTTGTCCTGAAACTAGTTGATTCAAGCCATTACACAATTTCCATCCTGTTCTGATGTTCACATGCAAAACTCCTGTGAGTTACTTAGGGTACCATTGTCCCTGAACAGAATGATCCATATCCATTTCCCCAGCTCTTTTATTGTAGAATGGAAGGAAGATTATTGTATGAGTATTTGGATGCATCTGCAGCCATTTTCAATATTTGATCTGCTTGTTCTCAGATATCATACAAGTGACGAAGTTAATACATGGCATAGTTTATTCTAATCTTAATCTCCTAAAACACCTCCTCTGCTCATTCTGTCTATAACTATGGCTGGAACATAGTAGATTCTGAATTATTTATTGGATATTTTGACTTAAAAGGGCTACTTTGTATAAAAGTTTGTAAGAAAGCCTCATGATTTTTATTTCTAAGAGCATCAGAAAGGATATAATTTGCAGGTTTCAGTTAGAAGTGATTGCCTTTCGTTTCAGCTTTCAAACTTGAAATATTAGCATGTGATTCCAAGGAAAGGAGGATCACATTGTGCCATGGTCCCAGCTTAAATTGGTTTTACGTCATCATGGAGCTGGAGACACGTTGGGAATGCATCCAGAGAGAGTAGGAAAAAACGGGTAAGGTCTAGCAGCTGGCCTGGGAGAAAGCGTAATAATGCTCCCTTGTTCTCTCCACTCTAATTGGACCAGGGGCTGAATACACTTTAGCCTTTCCCATGACAAGGACAAGGATATTCCTGCAGAAGACCTGATTGCCACTAAGTTTGTTGTTTTAAAAGCAGAGAGGGTTTTGTAGAATTACTTTTCTACTGAAGGAGAATGAGGGACATACGAGCAGAAATCATAAGATTTAGAAAGGAGATAGGTAGTAGGAGCTAGTTTTTATTTTATTTTTTATTATATATTATTGATTATGCTATTACAGTTATCCCAATTTTTCCTCCTTTTCCAACCTCCACATAGCACCCCCCACTCCCTCAAGCATTGTTCATGTCCATGGGTCATGCGTATAAGTTCTTTGGCTACTCCATTTCCTATACTGTACTTTACATCCCTGTGGCTATTCTATAACTACCTATTTGTACTTCTTAATCCCCTCAACTCTTCACCCATTTCCCCACATCCCCTCCCATTTGGCAACCACCAAAACTCTCTCCATATCCATGATTCTGTCTCTGTTCTTCTCATTTACTTAGTTTTTTAGAATCAATTGCTGATAGATAAGTATTTATTGCTATTTTATTGTTCATAGTTTTGATCTTCTTTTTTTAAATAAGTCCCTTTAACATTTCATATAATAATGATTTGGTGATGATGAACTCCTTTGGCTTTTTTCTTGTCTGGGAAGCTCTTTATCTGCACTTAGGTTCTAAATATCTGTGCTGGGTAGAGGAATCTTGAGTGTAGGTCCCTGCTTTCCATGACTTTGAATATTTCTTGCCAGTCCCTTCTAGCCTGCAAAGTTTCTTTTGAGAAATCAGCTGGAAGTCTTATGGGAACTCCCCTGTAGGTACCAAACTGCTTTTCTCTTGCTGCTTTTAAGATTCTCTCTTTATTTTTAATCTTTCACATTTTAATTATGATGTATCTTGGTGTGGGCCTCTTTGCATCCATCTTGTTTGGGGTTGTCTGTGCTTCCTGGACTTGCATGTCTATTTCCTTCACCAAATTAGGGAGTTTTCTTTTATTATTTTTCAAATAGATTCCCAGTTTCTTGCTTTTTCCTTCTCCTTCTAGACCTGCTATGATGCAAATGTTTGAAGTTGTCACAGAGGCTAATCACACTATCCTCATTTTTTCTGGATTCTCTTTTCTTCTTCTTGTTCTGATTGGTTGTTTTTTACTTCCTTATGTTCCAAATCATTGATTTGATCCTTGGTTTCAACAATTCTACTGTTGTTTCCCTGTAAATTGTTCTGTATTTCAGTTAGTGTATTCTTCGTTTCTGATTGGATCTTTTTTATGCTGTTGAGGTCCTCACTAAGTTCCTCGAGCATCCTTATAACCAGTGTTTTGAACTCTGCATCTGATAGATTGCTTATCTCCATTATATTTAGTTTTCTTTCTGGAGTTTTGGTTTGTTCTTTCATTTGGGCCATGTTACTTTGTTTTGCCTTCCTCTCTGTGTTTGTTTTTATGAATTAGGTAGAGCTGCTATGACTCTCTGTCTTGGTAGCATGACCTAATGTAGTAGGTGTCCTGTAGGATCCAGTGACACAGTGTCCACTCTCACCTAAGCTGGATCTGAAGGGAGCCCTGCATGTGAGCTGAGTACACCCTCCTCTTGTAGTTGAGCCTTGATTGTTGTTGGCAGGTCAATGGGAGGGATTTATCCAGGACAGTCAGTTGCAAGGACTGGCTGTGTCCACTGACCACCAACCTCCAGTCTCCATGGAAGATCAGCTGTACAAGACAGGGTGGTGGTGCTCCAACGTGGTCTGTAGCTGTCCACTGGGTGAGCAGGCTCTACGGTTTCCTGGGTGTTGCGGGCCAAGGTCATCCCCCACCTGTGTTTTCCCTAGGGCCACCCTGTCTGGGCTATAAAGCAATCTGAGATGGCTGATAACTTATGTTGGACTTGGAGATTCCTAGGGGAAACTAAGCTGTGATTCTAGGCAGGCTGCTGCTAGTGATAGGTCCAGGGCCACTTAGCAAGAGGTATGGGGGCTGAGGTCTTACTGAGGCTGGCTGTTGCTTGTTTGATAGGATTTAGGAAGTTGTGAAGCTTGAGCCAGCACCAGCCATTCATGCGGGAAAGTCATGGTGTCATGGTTAACAGAGTGGGTGAGACAGAGTCTCCGGGGATCTCCAGCATGGGGCACTGTTAGCCAGGTTGATGGAGTGTCAGATATGGCACCTGTCTCCCGGCTCTGTGACTCTGTGGGTGAAGGCCTGGAAAAGGCACAGTGGTCTCTGCCCACCTTTCTGTCTGGGAAAAGCTGTCCCCCAGCTCCCACCTTGATGCCAAACACCTCAGTTCCTCCCTGTGTGCCACTGGTGCCTTTCAACTGCTGTCCTGGTGGTGGAGCTCAGAGGGAGTGAGTCTGAGTAGGTGAGTCTGTGTGTGGGTTCTCTAAGGGGAATTGCTTGGGATTCCAGAGATTTCTTCCACCGACTCAATCCCAGCTGGTTTTTGCAGCCAGAAGTTGTGGGGACTTATCTTCCTGGCACTGGAACCCTGGGCTGGGAAGTCTGGTGTGGGGCTGGGACTCTTTGCTCCCAAGATATCCCTCCTGAATTTTTATCCATCACACGAGGATGTGGGACCAGTCTGTTCTGCATCTTTACCCCTCTTACTAGTCTGGATGGATGTGGTTGCTTTAATTCTGTAGTTGTCAGACTTCCATTCAACTCACTTTCTGACAGTTCTGAGTGATGGTTGTTCCATATTTTAGTTGTAATTTTGATGTGGTTGTGCAAAGAGGTGAGCCATGTTTACCTATGCCATCAGGAGCACGGTTTTGGCGAGGGGCAAAATAATTGCCAGAGCCTAGGTTATCTTGTCCTGGATCCCTCAACCAGCCTCTGGTCTCACAACTCTGTTTTTTTTTCTTTTTATTACTCAATAGTGACACCTTCCAATAGCCCTGGATAGTACTGAGCCCTAGAAACTGCTTGATCAAGATACCTGTGGTAGTCTGGGCCTGGTTTATGAAAACTTCAAGTCTGTTCCTTGAGCTATCATTGCTCCTACTGCCTTGGATATTCTGCTCGAAGACTGTGAGCAGTGGAGGACTCTCTCCGGAGCACGACTTGTCCAGGAGCCAGCCAGAGAATGTTTACTAGTCACTGGTTTTAACTATGTGCCCTCAGGCAAGTTGCCTCATTTCCAAGCTGCTGCTGCTGCTTTAAAAAATAATCTACCTATATTGAAGATGACAAGGAGATAGTGATGAATGTTTACAGTCTTTGAAGGAAGAAATGTAGAAGGAAAAACTTGGTGATTTTAAAATAAAACAAAGTACAAGCCTGAGTCTCATTGGTGTCCCTTCCTCACCACCGAACAGAAGAGTGAAGCAGGGCATTTTAGGATTTTGACTGTTGATACTCTTTTTTGGTTTGTTTTTCTTTTTAATAGCAAGTGTAGGCTTTTTGTTTTCTCTTAGAGCTACACAATCTCTTCCTGGGACACGTTGTTAGTATTTTAGCCTGTTAAAGGCATAAAACTCAATCCTTTTCCTGTTGATTTTACAGAAGGAAAGTTTTACTGCCTAACCAATACTTCTCTTAGAAATGAAGGAGGTCACTGTTATGTGTCTGCATTTTTGAAAATTTCCTCTGCTGGCCCTGGAAGTTAAGTGAGAAGAGTAGAATCCAGGCACATCATCGAGAATTCTAACCAGATGGATTAGGTAGGAACTTTCTCCCACGTTGTGGGAACACTGACAGCAAGGTCAGCTGAAGAGGTGAGAGAGGGGTCTGTGTGGATGGTCTTCTGAGCTCTGCCTCAAGGTTTATGGATCTGTACGCAGTTCGTTGTCATAGAGAAATGGGTTTGCTTCTCTTCTCTTCTCCGTGGCTGTAGCGAATAAGACCCATTATTGGGTCAGGAACGTCTCTCATTTTTTTGGCTTCTGTTTTAAGCCTCTGTTACAGTTTCAGCTCCCTGGCCGTTCACCCAACCCTGACCTCCAGCCAGCAGTATTGTTGTGTCCACATTTGAGGTTGGTTGGGATTTGGCTGTGGTGGAGGGCTCTTTCCTCTGGATATTGGACATGTGTGCTCAGATGCAGGAAATTTGACTGCTTGTCAGCAAGCAACCTCCCTGTCTTTTTTTTTTTAAAGATTTTATTTATTTTTGGAGGGAGGGAAAGAAACATCGATGTGCGAGAGAAACATCAATTGGTTGTCTCTTGCACGCCCCTGACTGGGGGCCTGGCCTGCAACCCTGGCATGTGCCCTGACAGGGAATCAAACTGACAACCTTTCAGTCTGGAGGATGACACCCAGCCCGCTGAGACACACCAGTCAGGGCAGCCTCCCCTTCTTTTTTAAAGCTTTGGAATGGGAGCAAGGGAATAGCTTACCAGGAACACCGTATGAAAATTTTAAAGTCTGTCTTGTTCTACCTTATCCTCCTGGTGGTAACTAATTACTAGGATCTCACATTAGTGGCTTTGATTTTTTGACTGGGGCCACAGTTGCAGTTTGAGGCAGATTCAGAGTTCTAAGCTGACGTTCCTTTTATATGTTGGAGCGTCAGCCTGTTTGCCATGCAGGGTGTTTTCACACAGTTGTGGAGCCTTCAGGCTTCTGTAAGAAGCTCCTGAAAAAGCCCTTGGGGAAGCTGCTACTATGGTATGGTTATCTCACAAAGTACCCAGGCCCTGGGCTCCTCCAGCCAAGCGGAAAACTGACTTCTCAGGAAAAGGGAAGTAGAAAATGGGAAGAAATGCATTTGTTGAATGTTTAGCAATTGCTGTATGTTATGCCCTTTGATCTTCACAACAGCTCTATGAAGTTGGCGTTATCTTCATCTTGCAGAACTGAGACTCACAGAGACTAAGGAACATGTTCGGAGCTACACAGCTGGCAGGGGTGGGGCAGAACTTCAAGTCAGTCCTTCTGTCTGCAAAGATTGTGCTCTTTTTACTGTGCAATCTTGGGGTAATCTACACATAAGTATCTTCATCAAACGTTATACTAATTAGTGACTTGGAAAAACTACTGGCCTCTGGTAGAATTAAGCCTTGATCATACTTCAGTGTTAATTACTTCAGGTAGTAACTTCTAACATCTGATTGCTTAATCAGTAGCACTCAGGTCATGAACATTTTGTTACCTGGCCCATTGTTGTCAGACTCCAGTAGAATTTCTGGCTGGTTTCCTTCCTTAGTACAAGTAGGATTTCAAGCAACTGTAGCTGGTCAGTAGCTCTGGTCCAAAGAATATTAATTGAACTGCCCCCATCCCTGAAGAATTTACAGTCTCTGGAAATGGGAATACAGACATACAGTCAAGTGTGATTTTTGCTGATAATTGAAGTACAAGGTGCTTGGGGAGCACCTGGCCCAAGTGTGTGTGGGTGTGTAGTTGCATTTTGAAAGGCTTCCATAAGAGCTGGCTAATCAGACCTGAAAGCAGGAGCTGGTGGAGGTGGAGGTACTAGTCCACATAGGAAGAACTGCACGCGAGAGAGGTCTTCAGGAAGGAAGCCCTCATGCCGCATTCAAGGAACTCAAGGTCAGTGTAGTTGAAGCACCAGCTCCAGGGCGGGTCAGCAACTTCAGAAGCTGGAGAAATAGTAGATCCAAAGCATCTGAGGATGACTCCACATTTCTGATGTAGCAATTTGAATATATTCTGCTGCTCTTCACAAAGATAGGGAACATAGAAGGACAGGAAGGGAAGGGAGGGCGGACGGAGTGAAAAGAGAAACAGAGAGGGAGATCGGACCTGCTGAGTGTGAGGTGTATAGTGTCCAGCGAACAGCTTTGTTTTTACCGAAGCTTGAGAGAGTGAGTTGGAACACTTCCAGAGGACAAGGAGCTCCAAGAGGTGACCATGGAGGGTGTTGAAGAGGAGGAAGATGTTTCTGGATACCTGCTAAGCCGGAAGGTGTGTTAGTTCTTCCCTTGAGTACTGACATCATCTAGGATGATAGCCAGCCTGGAGATGGAGAGAGACTGGGGACCAGGACCCAAGTTCTCAGGTAAATAAAGGAGTGACCAGGAAGTCACAGAGTGTTGTGACCAGGAGAGGTTCAAGATTCTACAGCTGGGTGACATGAGCCACAGAAGAGATTTTTTTTTCACTTGATGCTAGAGCCTGACAGCAGCCCCAGATCCCAGCCTGAGGTTGTGTGAAGGAGCTGCCTCTCAGAGAGGCTTGTAGAAGAGGTAGCATTTCTGGGGTGAGCCAGCTTCAGAAAAGGAGGAAGTAGAAGAGACTGGGGATTTGGGTCATTAATAACCATGGAACAAGATTCCAGAGGGTTTGTGGGGGTGGGGGACGTGCAGTCCAGGTGGTTTGTGGAGAGGAGCAGACAGCACTGACAGGAATGGGAGTGTAGGTCCAGAAATGAGCAGAGGCAATTAATTGTATATGGGGCAGAGTGAGAAAAGATTATAGAAATATGACATGGTGGATTTCCCTGACTGTAAGATTGCCACGAAAATAAACTCCAGAGATAAGCAAGAGTTCAGGTATACATGAGAATTTACTATGTGATAAAAGGAAGCACTGCCAATCAAAAGTGAAAAGGTAGATTAGGTAGATGAGTCAGTAAATGGGTAGGGATGGCTGCTTATCCATTTGAAAAAATGTCTAATTAAGTCTTTACCTCATGTCAATCACAAAGGTAAACTCCAGGTGGATTAAAGATCTAAAGATGAAGATACACTATAACAATATTAGAAGGAAATAAAGGACACCATTCATGTCTCCTAGGGATAGAGGAGGCCTTTTTCGGCCAGCAAATAAAGGAAGAAACCAGCAGATTTCAGCAGCATAAAAGCAAAGCAAAATAAGCCAAAAGATTAAAAAATAAAGGTCAAAATCAGGCAAATATTTTCAACCTTAAAATTAAGACAAGTTTAAAATGTAGAAAGTCTCTACAAATCAATGAAAGAAAATTAACAAAAAAGTGTATGAAGAATATGGCCAATAAATGCAAAGCAGTACTCAAATTCATTCATTGTTAAAGAAATACAGATTTTAAAATGATACATTTCTTTATCTATTGGGCTGGCACTGATAAAAAAAGAACAGACAGTCTAGTTTGGAAGGATGTGAAGAGATGGGCCCATGTGTGTTGATAAACCAATACAAAAACTTGGTAAGAGTAATTGGGCAGTGTCAAAACCAAAAAACTTCCTATCTTTGGCTTAGCATTTTTACCTCTAAGAATTTTTCTACAGAAATCTCACAACTGCTTAAAAAAAGGGACACACACACACACGACAATTTACTAGACATTGTTTATAATATCAAAAACTTTGAAGTATTCTCAAATGTCGACAAAGAGGAAGAAGGTCGGACTTTAGCTCGTTAAAAATATATCACAAAAGTGGGATTCTATTCAGTACCTGCAAACGATGTAGATTTATCTATATTGACATTAAAAGATCTGTAAATCATTTTGGTAAGTGGGAAAAAAGTTACAAACTGATATGTATTAGGATCTCATTTCTGTTTTAAAAGTTAATAATCAATGTTTTTATAAAAAATTGAAAGACTGCAAAATGTTAACCAAGGTTATCTCTTGGGATCTATAATTATAGGGAGATGTTTTCTTTTTAGTGGGGTTACAGAGGGAAAGGAAGAGAATAAATCAAGTTTTAAAAGTAGGGAAAAAACTACAACTTTTACAAAACATGGAAGAAGGAACATCCAGGATTCACCCGTGGGATGGATCTAATGCACTTCTGAGCGAGTAGGTATTAGACATCGCTGGAGGATGAAAAGCCCGGGACTCGTGGGAGGAGGCTCCACGGTCCGCGCTGAATTCAGCAGCACGACGGTGGGGTTCCAGGATCCGGGCAGCTGGGTTCTCAGCCTCTTGTTTTACTGTGATAAGCAGTTGACAGAGGTGGCCTTGCCCCTTCCCCTAACCACACCAGTGTACTTTGCATTAACTGCTTCCCAAGCTTTGGAGTACCTCATCCCCTCTTGGTATGATAGCCTGGCAAGCACCAACTCAGGGTTCAAGGTTCCTGCCTAGAGGTCCCCTCCAAGGTTAAGCCTGCTTCCCTTTTTGGAGATAGCTGTAATATCTACTGTAGCCCTTATTACGCTGCTTTGTAATTATTGTTTGTATTTGTCTCTCCTACTAGACTGTGAGCTCCTCAAGGGCAGGGACCAGGGCTTGTTTTTCTATTTTACTGCCCCAGCACCTAGCACAGTTCCTGATGCACAGTAAGTGCTGAATGTATTTTGGTTGGAATGAAGAAATGAGTGGGAAATGAATTATTTCAAGGGTTTTTATTGGGCTGAGTGTGGGGAAAGGAAGCCTAGGTATTATGTATATGAAGGTGGGAAAGGGCAGGGGAACAAAGGGGTGTGGAAACCCAACAACATTGGCGCTGGCCTAGGAGATGCCAGGACATGCGGGGCAGGGTAGACCTGAAAGAGTGGGAAGGTGCCAAAGGTGGGGTTGAATTTCCTAGTTTCCACTCCAGAAACCAAACCAAATGCTACTTTATAACCAATATGAATGTGTTTCCTCCATGCTGCTAAGATTCTGTGAATTAAATACATTGACATGATGGAAATGTTTTGGTTCTGGGAGGAGCAGGGCTGGTGGAAGAAGAGGCTATTGTGCACTGAGGTAAAGGCAGTTTCCAGGTATCCTAATGTGGATCAAGTTTTCCCTTCCAGAGAAGTGGAACGTCCTGAATCTTTAGGTTGATGGACCCCAGGGTCTCCAGAGCAGTGTCTAAAAAGGTACTTTCTGTGTGCCTGGGTGTCTTCTTATCAACCCCCACCCCAGTTCCAGAAATACTAGGTTTGGGTATCGGAAACATTAACTGTTTCTCTTTGCCATTTATGCCTGATTATCATGTAGCATAATCATTATGCATACATAGCATTAAATATGCATTTTTAACATTCTAGCATCATTCATTATTTTCAGCAAATGCTTACCAAATGGCTACTGTGTGTCAGGCACAAAGATACTGAGATCAGTCCCTGCTGTTGAGGAACTCAGAGCCTCAGTGAGGAGACTGACAAACAGTGTATATTAAGATAAATGTTATGAAAGATGTATGTATATGTTGCTTCATCATCACATAGGAAAGTCTCTTAGGAAAGGGTCGGGGCCTAACAGCAAAGCTTTATAAAAGGAAAACCAGCGCTGTGTCCTAATCAGGTGAGATGTGGAAGCAATGGAAAGTTTGTTTCAATTGGAGGAAGCAGTGCATGCAAAGAAACAAATGGAGAAAATGGGATTTTCAGGGTTCTGTAGTTTATTGTGCTGCCGTGAGAGTTTCTGCACAGGAGCAGAGACAGGCAAGGTTGGCGTTCTCGTAGTCATCCAGTGGGTTCTGGACTTTGTCCTGAAGGCCATGGGGGGCCAGTGGAGGACTTTGAGCTGAGATTGTCACAATCTGATTTTCATATTAAAAGATCACAAAGAGTAGTAGATTGAAATGGGGTACATGAGGGGGGACCCAAAAAACGGAATTTATTGATTAAAAATTGTATGTTTATTCTTACTTGCTTAGATGTCAGTCACCTTCAAAGTACTCTGCATTTGATGCAATACACCTATCGAGATTTTTTTCCCGCTGCTCAAAGCAGTTTTTGAACTCATTGATTTTGATGCCTTCTTGTGCTTCTGCCTCTAAACATCACCTCTTCACTTCTGCCACATCAGCAAAATGTTTCCCTTTGAGAACTTTTTTCATCTGGGGAAACAAAAATAAAAGTCGCTTGGGGTGAGATTGGGTGAATAGGGAGGGTGGGGCAAGGGGGTCATGCTGTTTTTAGCCAAAAACATTGTAAATCAGCCATCATGAAATGGACAAACAAGATGAAAGAGTCTTCAAAAAAAATTCACTGACGCTGAACACAGCCTCTCACAACAACACCAGCTGGTACACTGACACAGATGGGTTCCTAGAACACTCACCCAGCAGGCAAGCCTGTACTACAAGGGGCCCACCATCCAGCAGATAATTCTGGGGTTTTGGGGGGTGCCTCCTAGTATAAAGAGGCAGGAAGAGACCAACTGGGAGATATTTTTACAGTCGTCCAGGTGACAGTGTATGAGAGGCTGAATTACGGATTGACCAGTGGGATTGGGAAGATGGCGGTGATGTTAAGAGAGAATAAGGATTTGTAGTTGTAAGACTTAATTTAAAAAGCTTAATTGGATGTTTCTTTTTTACTGTTGTAATCTCAGTGCTTAACACAGTGTTTGACACATAGTGGACAGCCAATAAATATTGAATGAATTAATTTGTGATTTATTCAGAAAGGTGGGAGGGAAAGATTTATGATCTGGGTAAATCAATGGATGGCGCCATTATCAAACAGAGAAACAGTCCACCAGGAAGAGGAGTGAAGTGTTGGTTCAGTTTTGTATTTAAGCTTTGAGGTACTTTTGAGACATTTGAGCAGAGGTGTATGAGTTTAGAGCTTCAAAAGTGCTAAGTGAAATAAGCCAGGCG